>JAFBMS010000681.1:60000-69906 GCA_019788955.1 Albula glossodonta
GAAACTGGTTTTAGCCCTGCTGTGATCAGCACCTGGTATGTAACTACTGACCAAAGAGCAAAAAAGAAAACAACAGACTGTAGATCAGCAAAGAAATCAACAGGAAAACAACTTCAGGTTTATCAATGTAAAACGGAATTTCCTTCTTAGAACTGATTTAGAAGAAAGATGACAGAAAAAAAAAATTCTGAGAAGCTGTGAAAACATAATCCAAAGTTTAAATGCTGTGGAGTTATTTCTGAAACGCTGCTATGTGCCCTCACAATGCACTTGGGTGGGGTGTGTGTGTGTGTGGGGGGGGGGGGGGGGGTGTGATCTACAGAGGAGCTGGTTGTGAAGGTGTGATTCCTGATACCTGGCTGGCTTAAAGCCCGAGGTGACACACCATACCTGGTGTCCCTGCAGGCTCCTCACCTCTGACAGCGCGATGAGAATCAAGCCCCCCAGGCGCTCTGCACCTCGCGAACCCGGGAGCGACGCCGCTGCGCGCGCCAGTTCAGTTTCCCGCGTAAACCGCTCATCAAAAAGACAGAAACGCGCTTTACAAGCCGCGCGTGCTGCTGGATCGGTCAATGGGACGCGTGGGCCGCCCAGGTTCGTTGTTGTTCTTCAACTTCTTAGGAACGGGAAGTTCAGAGAAAGAATTGCGCGCCGAGTGGAGAAGTTGACCCCATCCATCTATCGCATCATTAATGTGAATAAGAAATAGCCCCAAATGAAATATGTATGAGCTACTTCCGTGAAGACAAATTGCATGAAGTTTGTCTGTAGCTCATGAAGGCTAATCAGAGATACATTTAACTACCATTAGTGAACACCATTCGGAAGGAAAGACATTTGTAATTTCAGTACACCAAAAAATGTTAATGACTAAAGTCTCTAAAAATTCCAGTGCATAGAATCAAAATTTTAAGTGCTGTCACATCACAATTTTTTATGAAAGCAGCTAATAATCTATAATTAAGTCTATTACTGAAGCACCAGGACAACCGAGAGATAATATGTGAAGTGCACAGTATATCACTGAACATGCTATTACTACGTAGGAGGTTTCTATCTATCATCTATCTATCTATCTATCTATCTATCTATCTATCTATCTATCTATCTATCTATCTATCTATCTATCTATCTATCTATCTATCTATCGGTCTGAACATTGTTAGCATAGTGGGTCAATGCATAAACAGCCGACACACGCAGGTTCCATGTTGTAGCTGATTACGTTAGCCTCTTTACGGGTCTGACATCTGGGATGTTTCAGCCATGTCTCTTGAGTTTCGGTGCTTGTGGAATTACCCATCTAACACAGAAAAACATGTGTACTTATTTCCCTCATGGAAAAATCGCATGGATTTTACATGTGAAAATGAAACGTATGAATGTACACGTGTGAATACCACTGAATTAAATGTGACAGGGTGTGCTGAGGTGGTATACGCACGTGAAGGAGTGGGGCGTGCGCCCGTCAGTCATGTGATTCACACGCCTACAAACCAGAATTGGAAATAAAGCAAGGTAATGCAACTCAACAAATTCCATGCCTTACAAGGAAAAAATATATATTTTTTACTGTGTGTATGTGTGTGTGTGTGTGTGTGTGTGAAACTGAGAGCTAAGGAGTGAGTAAGAAAGAGGGCAGAAGAAGTCATAATGGTCAGAAAGTAGGGAACAGACGGAAATGGAGAGAGGGAAATAATGAATCCGATAAAAGAAAAAAAAAACGTGGAAGAGAGACAGGTGGGAGGTATTCAGAGATCAGAAAGAGGAGACAGATAAAGTGAGAGTGAGATGGAAAGAAGGGAAGAGACAGAGAGAAAGAGAGCGAGCTGAAAAGGGTGCATTACTATATATGACAAAAGAAAAATCCAACAGATACACAAAAACAGTCTTGTGTTTCTGTTGACAAAAGAACAGAAAACAAAACCGTTGTTGAGGAAGTAAAGTGTCTGTGTGAGAAAAAGCTTGTATTCACCTAGCTTTATCTCTTCTTTTTCTGACCTCTTGAGTTTGTTCCATCTGCAAAATACCTGTTACACCTGAGTAAAAGAGGGAGTCATGCTCGTTAATTCTGCCAGACTCGTTATTAAAATCACACAGATGCCTTCCTCTCACACTCCATACCTGCCACAAACTGCTCAGCCTGTTTATTCCACACAGCGGAAAAGGCAGATACATACCAGAAGAACATGTAAGGAAAAAAATAACACCTTTATTGTTCAAAATGTTTTTGATTAATTAACGCCATTTTTTTTTTTTTTTTCAGAAAATGTGTAGATTTGCAGAAGTGTAAGATAATTCTCACAGTTATTTTCTGTGAGAATTTTTAAAAACACCATCACCCAAAGTGCTGCTTAACAGGAAAGACCTGCATCATTTTAAGACAATAACATTTTAACACAACAGACACACAGACACACACACACACACACACACAAAGGTTGACACATCAATGGAAAAAAAAACTCATGTAAATTATAAGAAACTACTGCTGCTGTTATTATTATTGAATAATAATAATAATAGTAATAATAACACTAACCAAACCCCCTATGTTTTACCCCCTACTCTACTCAAACCCTGTTCCCTATACCCCCTGACCTGTACCCTAAATAATCCTCTTCCCTCTTCCCCCAACCTTACCCCCTCAGACACCCTCACTTTTCTCCTTTACTCTTCTAACCCCTCTACCCATTCACCCCCTACCCCACCCGACCCCTCACCTCCCTGGGCCGTGATGGATCCAGGGGGCTCCTGGCCTGCTGGCTCGCTGAGCTACACATCCACACTGCCCTCCTCATGATGTCATTGAGCGAGACTCACCCCGCCCCCACTGACAGCCCACAGGAAAGGAGAGGAGGGGAGCGAACTGTCTGTAAGAAATGGAGGTTTGGGTCCGTGGGGGGGGGGGGGGGGGGTTGGTGGTTTTTGGGTGTCATCCAAAAACATGTCTGCTGGGGATACACATCACCTGCTGCATACAGACAAGGGGATACCGGCAGGAGAACAGAAGAACGGAGAACCAGGAACACAACAGGGAACCAAGAACACAGGGGAACAGAGAACCATGAACACAGCAGGGAACCAAGAACACAGGGGAACAGAGAACCATGAACACAGCAGGGAACCAAGAACACAGGGGAACAGAGAACCAGGAACACAACAGGGAACCAAGAACACAGGGGAACAGAGAACCATGAACACAGCAGGGAACCAAGAACACAGGGGAACAGAGAACCATGAACACAGCAGGGAACCAAGAACACAGGGGAACAGAGAACCATGAACACAACAGGGAACCAAGAACACAGCAGAACAGAGGGGGAGAGCTCTAATGCACGCTCAGCCTGGATAGCCTTTCCTCTTCTATCCTCACTTTTTACCACTCTGTTTTATCTAAGTTCTGTCCTCTCCCTGTCTCCTCTCTTCTCTCGTCCTCTCCCCCTTCTCTGCCCCGTCTCCCTCTCTCTCTTTGCCCAGTCTGTCTCTCTCTCCCTCTCTCTCTTCTCTGCCTGCTGTCATAAACAGGCCTTGTGTTTCTCGCTCTCCCTCTGTCGCTGTCTCTGCCATCCCAGAATGCCGCAGCGTCCCGATGGATTCCCGAACGACGTGCGAGCAGCCCGTCACATTCCGCCATTACCGCCAAGCCCCGCCCACTTTCCTCCATCTGCCTCTTTTCACAGTCTTACGTCTTCCCTCCATTTTGTCCTTCAGTTAACAGTTTTTAACTCAATTGTAAACATACCAGTTTGCCTCCATCTTTTAACACTGTATCCTTCCTTTGCTGCTGGTCTCCTCTGTATTTTTTTTGTCCTTCTTTTCCCTTTCCTTCCGAACACGCACCTTCTCCAAAGTCCTGCACTAAGAGTACTGTGTGTTCATTCCATCTTAACACCTCCCTCACTTCCTTTGTATTCTCCATCACTCTCCTGTCATCGTTCCTCCCTTCATTCCTCCCGTTCCTATCTTTCTTTCAGCATCTCCGCGACGTTTCCTTCTTTTGCTCTATCCCTTCCTCCCAACTTGATCTCAAAGCAACATGTCATTCTACGAACCTGAATGTAAGACAATACAACAGGATGTGCTTCAGCGGTTGTGCCAAAAAGCATGTATATACATATGTATGTATTTTTAAATGTATATGCATACATTTATGTATGTATATACATATATCCGTTTGTATGTGCGTTTGTTTGCATAAAGTATTCATGTGCAAAGAGGACTGTGTATAATTTTCATGCCATGGAGCTTTCATCTTGAAGCATATTTGGTGTAGCTTTGACGTATACATGGTATGAGAGGTGTGTTTTCTCAAAATGTAAACGTTCCTGTGTTGAATGACCAGACCAGACCATCCAAAAAAAAATAATTAAGAAGGAGCAAAGCAGGCTCCATATTTTGTGTGAGCAGTGCGTTGGTTTGGTGTTGACTGAGGGGCGTCTGAGAGGACCGGAGCTGGGAGCAGCAGTGAGAGTGGAAGACGGAGCGGCACGACCAGGTGCTGATGATGCAAATGAAATGGATGGCAGATGGCATGTCACATGACCAGTCTCCGGGCGGATAATGGGGTGAGGTAGCCCGATTCCCCCATGGATTCAGCTCCTACTTCAGAGCTTCACCATCAATGGTGGCATCAAACGCATGCTATTAAAAAAATAAATAAATAAACAAGTAAATAAAACCCAGATCCCGTAACAGCTGAAGGCCTTTGGAGACGCCATGTTTTTATGAAGATGAGGGAGAAATAATACAAAAATACAGAAAAAGCCCCTAATTTTCATTCGTTTTTGTGTGGACAGATAGAATCTTGTTTTGGGCCTTTTTTTGCATGTTTTAAACACCAACTTCAAACAAACTTTGAAGGACTTATTGGCACCGTTTTCCATCTTTGTTGTTACTGCTGTGTTTTTCATGTAAAGCTTCAGGTTCTATATTTAACAGTTTAGTATGATTATTGACAGCCTGGTTACCGGGGGCATCCGTCCGTCTCTGTCAAAGACATGGTAATGAGGCTGGGGGAAGCAGTCAGCTGTGAGCCAGTGCAGACATAAACAAGCAAGCAAACAAACAAACAAACAAGCTGGCAAAAAGAATGGCAGGGAGCACCTATTCACATTGTTTGAGAAGGACACACCAACAGCGCCGGCAAGCCTAGCTCAACCACATTTTACAAACACGCTCTACTCCCAACCAAAAACCACATGTGGGGCTTTTTTTTTGGTTTTCATGGGCCTGAATGATACGGATCCTGTTGTCGGGGAGATCTGATTACAAAAGAAAAAAACAACTGTAAGAAACACGTACACTCACATGTATATGCTCTCACTTGCACACCAAAAGCACACACATTTCTGGCATACGAATGTGTTTGACGTCAGGGAGCCAACTGCTCTCAGGTGATGCAGTGTTAAAATGAATAAAGACATGAACAAAAAGCAGCATCTCTCATTGCTGTGTGGCTGTGAGAGCGGCGCAGAGCTGTGAGGAGATGCACACTCTCCCATCCCAGCCATTCACTGTGAGAGCAGTGCAGAGCTGTGAGGAGATGCACACTCTCCCATCCCAGCCATTCACTGTGAGAGCGGCGCAGAGCTGTGAGGAGATGCACACTCTCCCATCCCAGCCATTCCTCTGCCCATCAGCGGTGGTTGATCCTGTAATGCACGTTAAGACACACTCCAGCTGGATGCTGGGTCAGGTCTCTCAGCACAAGAGCAGACTGGGAAGTTAAAGATATCAATCGATCGATCAATCAATCAACCAACCAACAAATCAATAAACTGTTCATTCATTCAGCCATCAATCCAGCAATCTATCAATCAACTCCCACATGATTCTGAAACTCTTCAAAGGGGATATCCACATATACATCATATTAATCCTTTTGGATTATGATAACAAGTATTCCCATATTCTATTATTTAAACAAATTTGATCATGTTAAAATAGAATAACTGACTCAAGGCCAAAGGGCCGATATTGAAGGAGAAGACCATAGCAAAGTGAAGTTGAGAATTCATTGTGCATTGGTTTCTGTTGCCATAAACATAAGATTTTGGAGGGGGAGTTCAAAGGTAAGTACTTATCCATGGTCTCAGAACGTCATTGTTCCACTGCACCTGATACACGCATACAGACCGCTGTCAAACACATGTAGGCGTAAAGAAAAACATGTACACGATCATAAAATGCTTAAGTGAGCCAGCCATATCCCGCCCTCTTTTGTTAATGCATACATTTGTGATATATAAGCCATGCATTTCCAAACGTAACTGCACAATTACTGCGAAGCATATGGTGCACCTATGCTAAGGGGGTTATTTTGTATAACATTATCGCGTTACGCTGGGAAAAGGAGAAAAAAAACACACAGTAATGGCCACATGAGCAGCTGGCTGATATTAACAGCAATGCCTGCCCCTCCCTGCCTGCATACTCACACACCTACACACCCCTTCCCCCACACATAACACAACCTATTCTATTACCCCTCCCATGTATCCCTCACGCATTCTACTACCCCCTACACACAACACACCCATTCTAATACCCCCTGCATACTCCTCACCCATTCTACTACCCCCTACACACACCCTCACCCATGCTACTACCCCCTACACACACCCTCACCCATTCTACTACCCCCTAAACATACCCTCACCCATTCTACTACCCCCTGCATACTCCTCACCCATTCTACTACCCCCTGCATACTCCTCACCCATTCTACTACCCCCTGCATACTCCTCACCCATTCTACTACCCCCTACACACACCCTCACCCATTCTACTACCCCCTGCATACTCCTCACCCATTCTACTACCCCCCTAAACATACCCCTCACCCATTCTACTACCCCCTGCATACTCCTCACCCATTCTACTACCCCTACACACACCCTCACCCATTCTACTACCTACCCCCTGCATACTCCTCACCCATTCTACTACCCCCTAAACATACCCCTCACCCATTCTACTACCCCCGAAACATACCCTCACCCATTCTACTACCCCCTAACATACCCCTCACCCATTCTACTACCCCCTGCATACTCCTCACCCATTCTACTACCCCCTAAACATACCCCTCACCCATTCTACTACCCCCCTAAACATACCCTCACCCATTCTACTACCCCCTACATACCCCTCACCCATTCTACTACCCCCTAAACACCCCACACCCATTCTACTACCCCCTACATACCCCTCACCCATTCTACTACACCCCCTACATACCCCTCACCCATTCTACTACCCCCTTAACATACCCCTCACCCATTCTACTACCCCCCACATACCCCTCACCCATTCTACTACCCCCTAAACATACCCCTCACCCATTCGACTACCCCCTAACACATACCCCTCACCCATTCTACTACCCCCCTAAACAGACCCCTCACCCATTCTACTACCCCCTACATACCCTCACCCATTCTACTACCCCCTAAACATACCCTCACCCATTCTACTACCCCCTAAACATACCCCTCACCCATTCTACTACCCTACCCCCTAAACATACCCCTCACCCATTCTACTACCACCTACATACCCCTCACCCATTCTACTACCCCCTAAACATACCCTCACCCATTCTACTACCACCCCCCTAAACATACCCCTCACCCATCTACTACCCCCTAAACATACCCCTCACCCATTCTACTACCCCCTACATACCCCTCACCCATTCTACTACCCCCTACATACCCCTCACCCATTCTACTACCCCCTAAACACACCACACCCATTATTTTACCCCATATACCCTCATGTTTATTTACTTTTCTGCCAGCATGACATTTTTAGTCAATTGTATAATGTTTTAAACCTAACCTGGCTTGTATAGTGGTTAGTAAATCTTAAATCCTTTCCAAAAATCACATCAACACACAAAACATATTTTACAAAAAACACTGAAGCTGGATATATTTTTACTCACTGGAGCAGGGGTGACCGACTGTAACCCTTGAGAGTTGTAGGTGTGCTGGTTTTTGCATTCACCTTAAAATCAGCTGCAAGTCAGATGCAAAAATCCAGCTAAGGGGAGACAGCAGTCTAATCAGCTGCTTCAGCTCAGTGCTGAGAGACAGTGGGAACCAGCACACCCTGTGGATCTCCAGAACCGTGCCTGGTCTCTCCTGTATTCAGCTACCTGGGGTTTGAACCTGCAACCTCTCAGTTACAAGCACAGCTCTGTAACTATGCCACACACTGTCACATTATCACACTCAAAACAACGAGCAGCTAAAATAGCCTTTCATGTAAACCTGCACACAAGCCACCTGGCTTCAGCCCAAATAAAATAATCTTTATTCAGTTATTAACTTTTGTCACAGTAAATTGCTACACTTATGATCTTGAGAAATTGCATTATCTAACGTTGCTTTGGAACTCCTCTGAGGAAAGAATAACCTTATATTTAACAGATACTCTGAACACATAATCGAGAGTTGTCCAAACAGTACGTGATGGAACACACCTGAATTTAGTTGTTTTGATGTCATAATAATTATTTTTCATTAAAAAAATTGTTCCTCTGTAGAAATACATATCTATGTATTACACACATGCACGCACGCTTGCGCACACACACAGTGTCAAAGACAGTTGGATTTGGTAAAGACTGTAAAGAACATGACAGTAATGTTAATTTCATTGGATATACACTACAGTAATTGCTCATAGTTTTGCACTGACATTTTATGTGAATATGCCAGTTTTGGAAACAACTCACTGCATGGAATATCCTCAACACATAATTACACATGGACTATGTTAGTAACAGTTGCAGTGAAATTGCATTATGTTGTAAAAAATGGGTAAGAATGTTTATTTAAAGTAATAACGTGCTATTACACAACAGCAAAGCAAATGTTCATAGTAATAACACATGCTATTACAAAGGTACAGTGTGGAACTGATCTGGCTCTCTTCTCTTTCTCCTCCTCCATCTTTATCTCTGATTTTCCCCCTCTAATTCGGCGAAACTTTTAAAAAGTGGACAAAAGTGATTTAAAATAGCGTGGGGCATGACTAATGACGGAAACATGTTAAAATCATTGCGGAAATGTCCTTGGAAGACAAATGAATTTTCAGCAGAATAATTAACTTAATTAACAAATTTGCATGCATATTCATCAGGCTATTGAAGTCTTTCCAGCCCGGTTTGATGAAGGTTGCTGTAATAACCATCTCATTTACATTCTGCCTTCTACTGCCATTTGCAGATTAAAAAAAAAGGAAGAAAAATGCGTGCGCGTGAACACGCACATGCGCACACATATGTGCGTACACGCACACACGTGAGAATTCATACACATACACACACACACACGCACGCCCACATGCACACATACCCCACCAAAGACCTAATATGCAGGTATAGCATGTGGTAACCTTCTCCGCACCCCCCCTCCCCCCCCCCCCCCCACACCCACCCGCTTGGCCAAAAAAAAATCCTCTCTCCTCTCTTCTGTGTGCTCTGGACCACGTCTGTGCCCACCCCCACCCTATTGTGGGTGTTTCTTGGCACCGATACTGACTCGTAACTCTCCTGGGTCCCCAGACTGCATCGTGTAACCCCCCACACCCCACCCCCACCCCCCTGCAGGGCAATCTTTAAAGGCAGTTAGGTGTGACGGCTCAGACTGGCACAGACTGGCAGCTTGGCAGCCAGGCCTGGGGATAGCAGCACACCACCCGGCATCAACTGCTGTGTGTGTGTGCGCACGCGCGTGTGTGTGTGTGTGTGTGTGTGTGTATGAGTGAGTACGTGCATTTGTTTGTATGTGTGTGAGTGTGCGTATGTGTTCGTGCATGTGTGTGTTTGTGTGATTGGAGTCCTAAATTGTTTGCTGTTTTAATGACTGACATGTCGATATGTATTTTTGAGCA
>JAFBMS010000682.1:0-15000 GCA_019788955.1 Albula glossodonta
ATCAGAGTGTGAGTCCAACAGCAGCGCCAGAGCAACCAATCAGAGTGTGAGTCCAACAGCTGGGCCAGAGCAACCAATCAGAGTGTGAGTCTGACAGCAGCACCATATCAACGATTCATTGTGTGAGTCCAGCAAAGCCAGACCTACCAATCAGAGCATGGGCCTGAGAGCAGGGTCAGAACAACCAATCAGATCAAAAGTCCAACTTCAGCACCAGAGCAAATCAGAGCTTCCAACACTGATTCAGACAGGGTCAACATCCCATGGAGCAGTGACAGACCGACCAATCAGAGCATCAACAGTGACAGAATGACCAATCAGAGCATCAACAGTGACAGAGTGACCAATCAGAGCATCAACAGTGACAGAATGACCAATCAGAGCATCAACAGTGACAGAATGACCAATCAGAGCATCAAAACTGACAGAGTGACCAATCAGAGCATCAACAGTGACAGAATGACCAATCAGAGCATCAACAGTGACAGAGTGACCAATCAGAGCATCAACAGTGACAGAACGACCAGAGCAGATGCAGTGAGCAGTGGACAGGGGTAGCCTTGCATTCTTACCCTTAAACAGTTATCGCATATTAGCCTCCATGTCCAGGTTACTCTACAGTATATTTTGTAATTACATATTAAAGCTGAGGTACAGTAACAGAGAGTACTGGAGCAGCACGCTGGTGCCTCTGCATACTGTAGCAGAACAGATATCTTTACATTCATCATCGTTCACTTCGCTGATCAGCTGCCATCAAGTGTACTAGAAGTTTCTCCCAGAGCTTGCTGTTATGAATAAATTTCATGTTATTTATTTATTTTTTTTTGTTATTCCCTTTTAAACCCAAGTGACAGTAAACAGCAGTGTTTCATCAGAATCTGATCTTACAGAACGTGAATGAAGACAGAGATTCACATCACTTTTATGTCCTTAAGTCAGCGATTCTCAGTCGCTAAGTAGGTCTCGGTTGTTTGGTGTAGATATTCATGCAGGACTGATTTGTCTTGTAAACAGGCCTATTGGATCTTAGGGACAGGAAAACATCTTTGGCCCAGCCCACGGGGGGCCTTGCCACATTTTGATGGCTGTGGAGAATTTCTGTTGCACACTGACTGCAAAAAAAAAAAAATCAATATGAAAAATCATGAAAAGTATTTTGCATATTAATGAGTCAGATTAAATGAAGGAGCTCCTCGCCCTCAGTCTGGGGTGAGGCTCCCCGCAAACTCGGAACACAAACTTTCGCTCGCTCTCTTTGGGTCTCCTGCAACATCTGTCTCCTCGTGTGAGCAGATATTGGGACCAAATTAAGCCGAAATGACTGAGATGGAATATGACAGTGTGCAGATGTTCCGCGCGGCGGTATGGTAATCTGGTGCCGGGGATGGCGGGGGAAGAATCCGCATCGCGCTTAAAAGGTAAATGTGGTGGAAAGCCGGAGCGCACGGAAGCGGTGCGGCGGTCCCCAGGGGCGGCGCGGTAAATCGCTCTCTTCTTCGGCGGTGCCTTTTGTCTCCTCTCAGCTCCATTATGGTCTGTACCTTTCCTGATCCCGCTGCACGCCTGCCTTTTATTTCTTATTTATGCCTTTCTCTTTCTTCAGCAGCTCGCTTCAGGCAGGGTAAAAGGAAAAAAAATCAAACAGCTTCTGTCGGTAAATCTGTCGCTGCCAATAACTGTCAATGTGCGAGCTCTGACGGTTATGCGTGAGCTTGTAACCTAAACGGGTGAGTGAAAGGCAAGTTATGAAACACGCCATTCAAGCGCGATGACAAACCGGTTCTCTTGAAGCAAGGACGATGAGTTTAATTTAGATTTGGGCTCACACTGCACCAAACGCACTGCTGTTTGGGTTTAATCTGACATATTCAGCCATAATATTTTACAAACGGATAATGTTTTGATTTGTTAATAATAGAGTCTAAACAGCCATTTGAGGCTACTGGTCCTGGGCTGCTGGGAGACAGATGGTGAAGGAAGGCCCTAAAGGGCTGCCATTACTGCATCCTTGTGTACATGTGAGCAGATTTGTTTAAAGAGCTCTAGAGACCGAGGCCAAAGGCACATTGCAGAGATCATTCCAAACACTGTCCCCAAATGAATGTGCATACTTCCAAATGTATAAACACACAGGAGAAAGGAATACAGCAAAGGTAAATACAAAATTACATGTAATAATTAGCATTTAATAACAATTATATAATTATTCTATTACTAATTATGCCTGTAAATGAGTATTAGTGTGACATTATAAAATACAACAGTGATATTAGTCAATCACTCTCAATTATGTAGTAAAATTTAAATTGTATGTTCAATTTACATTCACAAAAACACATTCACAAAATACATTCTTGAGAAATTCTTTTTAAAGAATAACAAAACAGACAGAATGAAACACCACAAAATATTCATTTATATATCTGTTTGGGTCACTACGGTTGTCACACCACATACTTTCTGCTGGATAAATTACTGCTTCTCTGTCTGTATGCCTGCCTGTCTGTCTGCCTGTCTGACTGTTTCTCTGTCTGGCTGCCTGTCTGACTGCTTCTCTGTCTGCATGCCTGCCTGTCTGTCTGCCTGTCTGACTGTTTCTCTGTCTGTCTGCCTGTCTGACTGCTTCTCTGTCTGTATGCCTGTCTGTCTGTCTGCCTGTCTGACTGCTTCTCTGTCTGCAAGCCTGCCTGTCTGTCTGCCTGTCTGACTGTTTCTCTGTCTGTCTGCGTGTCTGACTGCTTCTCTGTCTGTATGCCTGCCTGTCTGTCTGCCTGTCTGTCTGTTTCTCTGTCTGTCTGCCTGTCTGTCTGTCTGCCTGTCTGTCTGTTTCTCTGTCTGTCTGCCTGCCTGTCTGTCTGCCTGTCTGACTGCTTCTCTGTCTGCATGCCTGCCTGTCTGTCTGCCTGTCTGTCTGCCTTTCTCTCTGCCTGCCTGCCTGTCTGTCTGCTTCTCTGTCTGCATGCCTGCCTGTCTGTCTGCCTGTCTGACTGTTTCTCTGTCTGTCTGCCTGTCTGACTGCTTCTCTGTCTGCATCCTGCCTGTCTGACTGTTTCTCTGTCTGTTTGCCTGCCTGTCTGTCTGCCTGTCTGACTGTTTCTCTGTCTGTCTGCCTGCCTGAAGGCCTCGCTGTCTTTCTGTCTGTCTGTCCCTCTGGCTACAGCTAGCCACATTATCATGACTTCATTGTTGAGTCACAATTCTTTTAATTATAGCCTAGAGATCCATTATTCAGGGGGTTTCCCCCCCGTGCCTAATGGAGAGGGGAGGGGGGCTCCTGGCATTTTAAATCATGAAATCTCTTACAGCTCATTAATGTCAGGTTTGCAAACACGCGCGGTCCTGGTGCCATGCCAGACCAAATCAAACTCTCTGGTTTTCTCCATTAACAGAGTCCCTCTTCCCTGCTAATGATATTACACAATACCAGAGCAGGGGTGAGCCGGCAGCGCCATCCAAACGCACACACGTTAAACACACACTGACATCATTTCTCTTTTCTTTTTACAGTCGGCCTGTTTAGCTCAGAGCCTTAATTTAGGGGAGAACAAGCAGAGCCTGGCATCTAATGGCATATAAAAGGACTATAGTGGCCCTACAGAGACTTTTATACAAAAAAAATTAAAAATAGAAAACGCTTATTCAAACACAGAATTCAGAAATCACATCCGATGCAGCAGGACTGTTGTGTGCATGTGTGCGTGTGTGCACGTTGTGTGTGTGTGTGTGTGCACATTCCTCTGATAAAACACTCTACTTCCCCCCGTTTCAGTCCTCAGAAGAAATGAGCATTTTTGCAGTGTGTTTACAAGGTGCACACTGCATCCCCAGTTTGTTAATGTAACCAGCAATCTGTTTCCAGTCAATGGAATTTGATAGAAACACTCTGTTTAGCACATCTATAATTCATCTGTTATTGTAAGGTTTACTTAGAGGCTGGCAGAAGGCCATGGACAGAGAGGGGAGTTCCCCTCACCGAACGGGCATCCATTTGCTGCTACATCAGCGCTGGGGCTCAGAAAGTTTACTTTCTTAATAAAGAACAGGTGCAAGTTCGTAATATTTTATTCCTCCCGCAGCAGATCTTTAAGTGCTGACAGTGCACAGTGAGCTGCAGCGCTACAGGAGTCTCTTTCTCCCAGGGTCAACAATGTTTCCAATTCTGGTTTTATACTTTGAAGACCGGCTTTTTTTCCAAAAGAAAAATAAAGATTTTTTAAAAAATTTATTTAGGTATAAATAGGTTATGTTTCAGTTAACACATTTATCCTGTACAATATAATAATTACCATATTAATGTATCACATCTATACTACATATAGATCAATCACCATATCAGATTTAAAGAATATCTACAGTCATAATAGAAAAAATTGAAAATTTGAGAAAAAAAAAATGTAGATTGAGAGAAATTCCTTAGCACACTTAAGCAGAGAATCAGACGAAGCGTTTGTCTTCTGTTCATGAACTGCATCAACATTTTTAACATACATACATAACATACATTCTGTCAGAGCTGAGCTGTGCTGTGCGTGGAACACGTGAAACGCAGAGAAGCCTCACTCTGACCCTAACCCTAACCCTCACTCTGAGGCTGTTCTCATCAGTGCTGAGAGCTCCACACAGTCCATAAAACCAAGGGGGAGCTCTCAGCCCCACAGACCGGCTAGGTGGCCGCCTTTAAAACTCAATTGCTGCACTAATAGGAGCTGAAGTTCCTCCGGTCCGCCCCGCGCTCCGCGGCGCACAGAAAGGCACAGCTTGTGGCCGCACCGCTCTGAGTTCTCCTCGCTAACTCCACAAAACGCCTTTTGAAAATGGTCATGTGAAATTGGACTTGATATTTTTCCTTTGTACCTACAACTTGGTCATTTTCACCAGTTCCCACATTAAACTTGTGCGGTCTGGCAGCAGCGGGAGGAAAATCGAAGGCGCAGAGGCTGCGTATCCCACAATGCATGCAGGCAGAGTGATGGGCAGGCAGTGCCATGGCAACGGCTGTAAAGTCAATCCGCTCGTCATCGTCAAAATGCCAAGCAGCTCAAACAGAAGAAAATAAGGTTTAAGCTGTCCCTAAGAGGGACAAGTCCAGTCTCTTCAATTATACAGACTGAAGGCTTCTTTAAAAGCCAGAAAAACCACATGGCCTTTAAACACTCAGCCCTGCCACAGAGCCCGCAACACTGCCATACGCCACACACAAAACATCACGGCTTGAGGAACAGTGCCTTCTCGGCCTCTCACATATCTACATTTCTCTTTGCCCCATCACAAACACCAGAGTTTCCCATAAAAGGGATGTTTACTCAAAAAATGAAAAAATACGTACAAAGTACTTCATAAGCTGTCGTGCCAAAAGCGAAGAAAACAAGAGCGTTCTTTCTGTAGCACGGTTTACTTCGCTGTTTATACCACAGGTGTCTTTAAAAGGAAAACAAACGTGAATGAACTGCACTTAAACATACCTCGAAAACCACACAGGAAGTTTAGTTAAGATCACTCTCCCCCGCTCCCCCCCCCCAACCCTTTTTCATGTTAATAAAAAAATATACGTGTTCTCCAAAAAGACATGGCCCCCTTGAAAAACCAGTCTCGGCCAAACTGCTGGTGTTCAGACGCTACTTCGCAGCGAGTCGCAGCCAAGGTCTACAGCTGTGGGGAAAGATGCTCTATCTGCGTTTCGCTCTGAATAAACGCATTTTTCTGAAACTCAGTCGGGGGCTGTGCGGAAGCCATTTAATGCGGAAATGTGACTCCCACACTCACCCCCACTCCCCAAGATGTTCCTTTACCTAGGAGACCTGGAGTGTGCCCGGCCGCCATGTTTGGGGAGGGGGGGTTTGGGGTTACCCGTGTCTTTGGGGTGCCCCTGCCCAAATTCCATGTAAAAAGTTTACATGTTAGCATGTAGGGCTGCTCCTCACTTGCATGCATGTAACTTCCTGTTAGGGAATCCTCTCAGGTCAGAGAGAATGACTTTCCCCTATAATCAAACCCTGGGAAAAGGTGACATTACAATTTTGACACAAATGACCCTCTGTGTGCCTTCTCAGTGTGGGCTTTCGGGGGGGGGGGGGGGGGGGACACCTCCCTGATTGAGTCCCATTTAATACTCTCTCAGTAACTCTCATCTGGCGGGGGGGGATAGCTGTTCACGTTTTCCTGAAATTACATCTGCAATACAAGACCACAGTGAGTCTGTCCTTGAGAATGGAGGACAAACAGACTGAAAATGTGGAATTCTGGGATATTGTGGCAAAATGAGCTTTTATGAAATGGGGAGAAAAGAACAGTTCAATGAGTGCTATGAGCTTCATTCAGACCTCCCCTCCCCACTGCACGCAGACACACACAAGCAGACACACACACACACACACACACACATACACATACATAAACACACACGCAGACAAACAAACATGCACGCGTGCGTGTGTGCACACACACACATACACGCGCGTGCGCGCGCACACACACACACACACCCCTCCCTCCGTTCCTTTGGCGCAGTCATTTTTTCTGGGCTGGCACTTCCAACAGGAAACTGGCCCAGTATTCTATGACACCATGGAATGTTCTAGAGCAGGAGGCTGGCACCGATGACCTGCCGTCTGCAACAATGGCTTTTTTGTGCTCTCATCCCCCGCCATCCCCCACCCCCCCAATTTGACTCCCTTTTTTTGACGCAGGTGGTGCTTTTTCAGTGCTTATAATTAAAACAATGACAGTAGTGTTCTGTATTAAAGTTCAGGACTACAGTGTGGCCTTCCTGCCCCCCCCCCCTTTTTATTCCCCCCCAAAGGAGATGGCCCTCCCTTTTTTACCTACTGCTTTACAGGTACTGAGCTTAAAATGGCCCTCCAAGTGCCAGCGATCTCCTAGAAAAAAAAAAAAAAACGAAAAAAAAAACTACATTTTCAAAACAGTAAATCGCTAAGATCTAGGCTTAACTGTCAAGTGCCAAAGTTAATTCAATTTCAAGTGAAGTAGGCTATATGATTTCAACGCAATGTTTTTTCACTTGTTCTTGTAGCATAACAGAAATAGGTAGTATAAATTGTGCTGCAGGAGCATCAGCGAGGGGCGGACTGCGGCTTCGCCGGGCCCTCTGGGAGAACGGCTGAAATATGGAAACCATCTGGTGCAGCTGCGCTACGGTTTCATTTTTGGTTTCATATTTAAGTTACTGAGGAAATAAACATTGCATAAGCCCGCATCAGTAGACAGGCCTTTTGCACGATCTTGATGAACGTAAATTAAACACTCTCTCATACACACACACACACACACACACACACACAGCTGGTGAGTGCCAAAAAAGACAACTTTTCAGGAAACACGAAAAACTGTTTTACTACTACATTTGACAAGATTTAGCCATGTGATGTTTTGAATTAGTCACACAACCATTAAATATCCACAGTACACAAGTGCTGCAAGCTTATTCATGTATTCTACAAAAAACGGCAAAAACTGATATTTTTATATACATAGTTTTCCAATTTTTTCACTTAAATAAAATTATTTCTCCTTTAGTTTACTGCATGCAATTAAAGGCACAGTAGTTCCGAAACTGGGCCAAAGAGATCCTGAAAATAACCATTAATACATTTTCTAGAATTTTCCGGACTGTGGACAGGCAGTGGTACGGGTTCTGTCTCGGTTCTTTAGGGGGGACAGGCAGTTGTACAGGTTCTGTCTCGGTTCTTTCAGGGGGACAGGCAGGGGTATGGGTTCTGTCTCGGTTCTTTAGGGGGGACAGGCAGTGGTACAGGTTCTGTCTCGGTTCTTTCAGGGGGACAGGCAGTGGTATGGGTTCTGTCTCGGTTCTTTCAGGGGGACAGGCAGTGGTATGGGTTCTGTCTCGGTTCTTTAGGGGGGACAGGCAGTTGTACAGGTTCTGTCTCGGTTCTTTCAGGGGGACAGGCAGTGGTATGGGTTCTGTCTCGGTTCTTTAGGGGGGACAGGCAGTTGTACAGGTTCTGTCTCGGTTCTTTCAGGGGGACAGGCAGGGGTATGGGTTCTGTCTCGGTTCTTTAGGGGGGACAGGCAGTTGTATGGGTTCTGTCACGGTTCTTTAGGGGGGACAGCCAGTGGTACGGGTTCTGTCTCGGTTCTTTAGGGGGGACAGGCAGGGGTACAGGTTCTGTCTCGGTTCTTTAGGGGGGACAGCCAGTGGTACGGGTTCTGTCTCGGTTCTTTAGGGGGGACAGGCAGGGGTACGGGTTCTGTCTCGGTTCTTTAGGGGGGACAGGCAGTGGTATGGGTTCTGTCTCGGTTCTTTAGGGGGGACAGGCAGTGGTACGGGTTCTGTCTTGGTTCTTTAGGGGGGACAGGCAGGGGTACGGGTTCTGTCTCGGTTCTTTAGGGGGGACAGGCAGGGGTACAGGTTCTGTCTCGGTTCTCTGGGAGAACACAGGGCTGATTGTTGAGTAACTACAATGCTGCCAGTTTACACGCTTGCTCTTGTTATTGTTGGAAGGTGAAGCGGTACGGCAGACTGTTTTAAATTAGGCCCGATTGTTCGACGCCCCCCTGTCAAACACAAGTACGGCCCATGCACCAAGGCTGTCCAGTTTAACTTCCGACTTTGAATCTGTCCATTCCAATTCTTTAATTTCTTCAGTTCAGACGATAATTTAGAAATTTAATGGCGTGTGTAAGCCACCTCCCATGAGGCTATTATCTCTCCAAAGAAATGGTTTGGCTCTCGGCAGTTAATGATGACGTAAGAGACAAAAGGGGAATGAATATGATTTTTCGGAGGTCCAAACTCAAACTCAGTTGACGGTTGGTAGATACGCGCTGGGCATTAGCAGTGTGTAGATTTATGTGTGAATGTTCCTGGGTTTGCCTCACATTTCTTCCTGTCTTACTTTATTTTGTGCAAAACACTAAATCAAACAAAAACAAAATGTAGAACTTTCATTTCAGGATGAGCTACTGCACTAAAGTTTGACAGAAAAGCATTAATTTAACATATTATTAACAAGTTATAATGTGCAAAAAATAATTATAATGAAAAAGTTGCATTTTTCATGCATCTGTTTGTGAAATTGATACTGCATGGATTTGTATGCACTTTTTTGTATCTGTATAGTTTTCTCTAAGTTAATGAATGACATAAAGCATCATTATAAATTTCACTGAAGCAGCTCAGGTATCTGGTGAGTAAGTTCCTCTGGATGAAGCCTTGTACCCCCCCCATGCCCCCAGGCCGACAGCGTCTGGCTCGGCAGTTTCATCCCGTGTCTGCGGCCCGTCCCCGGGGGGGCCCACAGGGGCTCTGGCACTGCGGCGGGCCGGAGTTCTGCTTTATCGGACGCTTCATCATCTCGACCAGGGCGGCCAACCAAAACCACCTGGCCCGAAACCCTTGAGTGCCAGCAAGAGAGAGAGATCATTTATCGCGCTACTAAAGACTTCAAATCACCACATTTTTTTAAGCTTTGAAAAAAAAGCCTAACGTTTTCAGGGAATTTGATTCAGGAAACCTCATTCCCAAAACTCCTCTGCGAAAACAGTCTGAAAATAGAAATAAATTTAACAGTGTTTAAATTTTTAAAAAATACATGCTCTGTAACACTGATATAAAAATAAAAAGAAATCTTTACTTAAGATGCATAGATGAGCAGTTTTGGAATGTACGCAATATCATCATGGATTAACGAAAATAAAACCATAAAAAAATAAGCCAATACATAATTGAATAAAAACGTAAGAGATGTTCCCGTGTTTGGGTGAAACACACATGGCAAACCAGTTAAACCATAGTGTGACAAACAGTAGTGCGGTTGAGCTGAGCTGGTACAGGGTTAGCACAATTTCTCACGTATATGCGCTGAGTCGGCTGTCTGAATCCACTGAATGAATCCGCTGATTGAATCAACTTATTGAACCAGTTGACTGAATCACATTTCTGAATGCATACTCATCGGCTTGATCTAACAAGGTCTGGAATCTTTGGAGGAAAAACTGTGGTCACCTGCCAATTTTTCATTTGGTCTGAAAAACGATTTTCATTCTTTGGAAGCATGAGTTTTGCTTGTTGATTACAAATCTTGTTTAATACCCACATTATAACTTTGAATTGTCTAATAGTGAGTGACTGAATTTTGATTTCTATATACGTATACACACACACACATACATATAGTTGTCAATGTTTTTGAACCTTAGAAACAGTCAAATACATAACCAAAAGTCAATGGTTAAAATGAAAATGAATGTCAATAATGTTTTTCAGAGTTAAATCAGATCAGATCCCGGCTCCAATCCCTGTGAGGAGAATCTGGGTCAGAGGCTGTTTAATTTCTTATATAAACAAAAAAAGTTAAAATGGCAAAATAAAATCAAGTAAATTGAAGGCATTTTTGTCAGACGGGGTTCCTATTGAAATTTATTTTATTTTATTTATTTCTTTCGCAGGGACTTATGGAGTTATATTCTGGCACCAGCAGCGCATGATCTTGGCGCTGCATGTTTGCTAAAACAATGAGAGAATACCGCAGGATGGGCTGTTTCCCATTTAAAACATGTTTGGAGATGGATATAAATAATAATGAAAGCCCAAATGGGGCTGAATGAGCCCGAGCTAACCCCCCCCCCCCCCCCCCCCACGGAGACAGGCACAGGAGCCCCAAATACCCCCTTATCTGTGGAGGTGCAGTGTGAGTCCAAGCTGCTCTGCATGAAACAAAACACCGACAGGGGGCGCTATAGCGGTAGCTTTGCCTGTGAATGTGACACAGGGGGCGCTATAGAGGCAGTGCTGCTGGTGAATGTGACACAGGGGGGCGCTATAGAGGCAGTGCTGCTGGTGAATGTGACAAAGGGGGCGCTATAGAGGCAGTGCTGCTGGTGAATGTGACACAGGGGGACGCTATAGAGGCAGTGCTGCTGCTGGTGAATGTGACACAGGGGGCGCTATAGAGGCAGTGCTGCTGGTGAATGTGACACAGGGGGAGCTATAGAGGCAGTGCTGCTGGTGAATGTGACACAGGGGGGCGCTATAGAGGCAGTGCTGCTGGTGAATGTGACACAGGGGGCGCTATAGAGGCAGTGCCGCTGGTGAATGTGACACAGGGTGCGCTATAGAGGCAGTGCTGCTGGTGAATGTGACACAGGGGGGCGCTATAGAGGCAGTGCTGCTGGTGAATGTGACACAGGGGCTATTGAGGCAGTGCTGCTGGTGAATGTGACACAGGGGGTATAGAGGCAGTGCTGCTGGTGAATGTGACACAGGGGGCGCTATAGAGGCAGTGCTGCTGGTTGAATGTGACACAGGGGGCGCTATAGAGCAGTGCTGCTGGTGAATGTGACACAGGGGGCGCTATGAGGCAGTGCTGCTGGTGAATGTGACACAGGGGGGCGCTATAGAGGCAGTGCTGCTGGGTGAATGTGACACAGGGGGGCGCTATAGAGGCAGTGCTGCTGGTGAATGTGACACAGGGGGCGCTATAGAGGCAGTGCTGCTGGTGAATGTGACACAGGGGGCGCTATTGAGGCAGTGCTGCTGGTGAATGTGACACAGGGGTGCTATAGAGGCAGTGCTGCTAGTGAAATTGAGGCACAGGGGGCGCTATAGAGGCAGTGCTGCTGGTGAATGTGACACAGGGGTGCTATAGAGGCAGTGCTGCTAGTGAATGTGACACAGGGGGCGCTATAGAGGCAGTGCTGCTGGTGAATGTGACACAGGGGGTGCTATAGAGGCAGTGCTGCTAGTGAATGTGACACAGGGGGCGCTATAGAGGCAGTGCTGCTGGTGAATGTGACACAGGGGGCCGCTATAGAGGCAGTGCTGCTGGTGAATGTGACACAGGGGGCCGCTATAGAGGCAGTGCTGCTGGTGAATGTGACACAGGGGGCGCTATAGAGGCAGTGCTGCTGGTGAATGTGACACAGGGGGCGCTATAGAGGCAGTGCTGCTGGTGAATGTGACACAGGGGGCGCTATAGAGGCAGTGCTGCTGGTGAATGTGACACAGGGGGGCGCTATTGAGGCAGTGCTGCTGGTGAATGTGACACAGGGGGCGCTATAGAGGCAGTGCTGCTGGTGAATGTGACACAGGGGGCGCTATTGAGGCAGTGCTGCTGGTGAATGTGACACAGGGGGCGCTATAGAGGCAGTGCTGCTGGTGAATGTGACACAGGGTGCGCTATAGAGGCAGTGCTGCTGGTGAATGTAACTCAGGGGTTGCTGGATTGGAAGTCCACTGTCGAAGCTACAGTCATGGGAGGTGTGGGGGGGCAGCGAGGGGGTTGGGGGGGGGAGTGGCTTCATTATCAAAAGCCTCAGAGGAGTTAGCCAAGGGACACAGAGCACCCCCACCCCCCAAATATCTGTGGCTCTGTGATGTCATGCTTGTTGAAACGCAATGGGGGGGGGTGAGCTCCACTCAGAGTCCTCCCTGCGACCCCCCAACACCCAGATTGGAGCCCCACCCCATTAACGGCAGGCTAACGCCAGCTCTAATGTTCGCTCACATTCATCATCTATCCCCAGTGTGGGAAGAGAGAGAGAGACAGCGAGGGCCGACAGCTTGCCAAAGCAAAAACACACCCGTATTTCACTGCGACTCTTATTCCATTATCAAATAAAGCAGTAATTACATCACAGGACCACAGGCCTGACATCCGCATTGATTTCATTAGTAAATTTAGGAGCCCTGTTAACCACAGAAGGAAAATAGAAATAGATGGGAAAGATAAGAATCATAATTCTTCAAGTCTCTCTCCAGCACATCTTCATCTGAAAGGGCAAGACAGATCAAATGACCTGATCGCACCCGCGTCAAACACAAATGACCTGATCGCACCCGCGTCAAACACAAGTGACCCAATCTCACCCGTGTGAAAGTCAACAGAGGAAAGGGCTGGAAGCAGCCATGATAAAATCATAGCGTATACACATAAATCAATACATTCTGTACATTTACATGATGTGTGCAACACAAAACAAACAAGTGCCTTGTGTTAAAACAGCAAGGGAACGCCAGCTAAATACAATGGCCCATTTCTATCTCTCTCTCTCTCTCCCTCTCTCGTTATTTAAGTATAATATCAAAAATACAAGGTAAAAAAAGGAGAAAAGCTTAAGTACAGATTTTTTTTTGTTGTTTCTCAGTTTTCCAAAGTGAGGGATTTGTGTGCTTTGACTTCTGCAGGGAGCAAAGAGAGACAGCAGGGAAGGGATAAGGTTGCAGAGCTCTGAAAACCACAGCGCGTTAAAACACAAATCTACGGCGAACCCCACCAGCTTAAGAGACTCACGGAGCTTAAAGGGTCAGCAGCCTCTCACCTGAGGCCACTTCCACGCATCGGGGAGCGATCGCTGTGGTTTTATTTTTGATCACATAAAAGTACCTGTGAAGGTCATTGTACGCTCGTATAAAGTCCAAACAAGCCCAATGTGGGATCAGCCCTTTACATGATGTTCTACCTTAAGACTGTGGTCCATAAGAATGAAACACTGTGACAGAGCTACTACATGTTCCAAAAACACTGCTGAGAAATGCTAGCTCCAGTTCCATCCAGCAGTTCCATCCTGCAGTTTGTTTAGTAGTCACATGACTCCAGGCTCGACATGCTGTAATGGACTAAGCCCCTCCCCCTCTTAGATTCCCCATCCAGGTGGGCTGAGCCGACTGCAATAGCTTCAAGCTCTCTACCTCCGCTCAGTCTTTGGTCCAAAAAAAGTATAGGGCACTGCCAAGCACCTTTGAGTGCTTCACCTAAATTGCCTCTCTAAATCAAGCTTCACAAAAATGGACATGTCACATGTGTCAGAAAACATGTAAACTCGTAGAGCTGCTGTGGATCACAGTGCCTGTGAATAGCCTGGAAATGCACTGTGCTGCTCGCACCCATGAGAAGATGCAGGCCCATCCTCTAAAGCTCTGAATGAAGGCAGAGACGAGACTTCCCTTCAGTGTCTCACACACACACACACACAAACACACACACACTCTCTCTCTGTCTCTCTCTCTCTCTTTCACACACACACACACACAGACACACACTCTCTCTCTCTCTCTCTTTCACACACACACACACACACACACTCTCTCTCTCACACACACACAGATACTCTCTCTCTCTCTCTCACACACACACACACACACACACACTCCGCATTGTGTCACTGTAGTCTGAGTAAAGCATGCAGCAGAAGTGGTGTGGTGTTGGGCCGTTGCGCCGTAGCGGTGTGTTGTCAGGCCGTTGCGCCGTAGCGGTGTGTTGTCGGGCCTTTGTGCCAAAGCAGTGTGTTGTTGCTGCACCAAAGCGGCGTGTTGTCGTTGTGCCAAAGCGGCGTGTTGTCGTTGCGCCAAAGCGGCGTGTTGTCGTTGCGCCAAAGCGGCGTGTTGTCGTTGCGCCAAAGCGGCGTGTTGTCGTTGCACCAAAGCGGCGTGTTGTCGTTGCACCAAAGCGGCGTGTTGTTGTTGCGCCAAAGCGGCGTGTTGTCGTTGCGCCAAAGCGGCGTGTTGTCGTTGCACCAAAGCGGCGTGTTGTTGTTGCGCCAAAGCGGCCGGCTCCCGCCCTGATCCCAAGCTTCCCTGGCGGTGATGGATCTTCTCAATGCGTGTTTTTCTTCCTGCAGGTTTCGCACATATCCTGGGCTCTCTGGGCGCTCCTCCAGGCCAGATACTCCACAATCCACTTTGATTTCCTGAGGTAAGCAATCTGTCGCTCCAGGGTCACCCCCACACCTCCCATTGTGCTCCCCGGCTCCTCATACTGTACACGCTAATGCACAGAGAAGTAACACGTCTAAACAGCCTGTCAACTTCCACTCCAACGGACCCCCCATCCCCGACCACCCCCCCATTTCGGCTCCCACAGATGGGATGTGTTTTCACTCCGGTCAGAAATGTAAACGATACAACAACATTACAGGGCATTAAACTACCTGATGACATTAATGAAGAATGATAACATGGGGTGGGGTGGGGTTTGGGTTTGATGGGAGGGTTTAGCATTGATTTAGGTAAGCTGGTGAAAC
>JAFBMS010000682.1:20000-69882 GCA_019788955.1 Albula glossodonta
CAGCGGTCAGGCCTGACACAGCGGTCAGCTCTGGCACAGCGGTCAGGCCTGACACAGCAGTCATGCAGACAGTACTTTGAACATTCTCACAAAACACTTATTATAAGAACTCCAAAAATTGTGACATGAGGGCTTTTAATGTTTTTGTTTTGTTAAATCGGTTGTTAATATTTCAGTGTTTTAGACCCCAAAAGTGTTGCTGTATAGCAAATATTTTTGCTCTGCAACTATTCCTGAGTAAATTTGGCCATGAGTTCTTCAACATCAGGCAAAATTGTCAAGGATAAGTACTGAAAACAAATCCACAATGCAGTATTCAACCATGCATAAATGTGACTGGAGATCTTATTATTCAGTAAAAAAAGATGTGTTAGTACATTAACAAAGACGTATGTGAGAATGGCAGTAACAATGTGCAGTGTTTGGATACATATCCCCACCAGCATCACAACGGGACAAAGGGGCAGGAATAAACGCAAGCAGCTGCTTTCAGCACATGGAGAGAGAGCTTTATACAGAAGAAAAGAAACATGAATTCATTTCAGACATGAAAAGATGCAGTAAACTTGTGTTGCGCTGAAGAAGGCCTGCACTCTCAACCTCTCAGTAACTCTGAGGGTGTATGGGTAACGAGCTAAACTCAGAGCTATTTAAAATTGGGAAGTATTTTTATTCATGGGGTGAACAAAATACTAGAAACAAATGTATGAATATAAATATTATCACATGTAGCACGGGTATTGAGCTACATTAGACCATTTAGGAGGCTGCAGGTATCGCTACTTTACCAGCTGTGTGCTGAAAGAATGACTTCATAATCAGCCAAAGAAAAGGTTACACTCCTGATGAAAAATGAATTCACAATTCAGTCTTGTGGTCCATTTTAAAAATCACGGGATGATTTCATATTCAATAAACTGACCCTCCACATGCACATTCTCCCTTCTGCATCCAAACAAACATTAAATATTTAAAACACAGCTAGTACCAAACAGGGGGGAGGATTCTTCAATTCCTCTCAGCTTTTTATCTTATTTACAGGTTTAATTTGGCTTCCTCACTTCTGCAGTGAAACAGCACAAAGGGCTATATTTAAGTGTTTGTTGTAAACCCACCTGTTTCCTGTGTGCTGTTCAGTCCCTTGTTTCATCATCCTGAGCGCGCTCAGTCTACACCCCTCTTTCATCACTGACATTTTACTTACTCCTACCTTCACTTTGCAGTCTCTTTCCTGCCCTTGCCACGTTATTAACACACAGTTTCCCCCTCCCTTTCCCCTTTAGAGAAAAGCTGGATGAGAGCAGTGTGAATTAGAAGTGTTTTTACCATAATCACTTCCTTTTTGTATGAGAAAGGAAGCACTTTCATGTGGCATTGCTCAAAACGAGTTTGTAATAATGGTTATTAAATGAATAATGCTATGCCCCTGAATGCTAGCGTCATGGCAACATGCCACCTCTATGCAAATGAGTAACTTTTAAATCAAAGCCCGCCGACGACTTCACAGGCGAAGGAAATATTTAAAGGCGCTCCTTCACAGACCTTGAAAGACTCGTCCCAGTCATTTAGTTCTTATCTCTTTTGACACGACATGACAGGATGGTGACATCACACTGATCAGTGACACCGCTGAGGAATAATTTAAAAAAAATGGGGGCTGTTTTCATCTTCGTATTTGGGGGAGGTTACAGTTTATGAATGCATCACCTGACGAGCTCCACAGAAAGGCCTGTCCCTTTAGCACCGGCTGCCTTCTGATAACCTTTCCGAGAGTGGAGAGCCTCGCTCTCCATCCCTGTCACACACTCTCCATGGTTACTTCATTATGGACCCCGTTCTGCGGCCAACAGAAACCTGCGCTCTAAATGCCACCGAACATAAAGTGTGTTTGCACAGCCAGCCATGTTTGAAAATAATTTAATAACCCTTTCAACCCCAGGAAAACATTCCAACATATTTCCTGATGGTCTTAAAAGAAATGTCCCATTTTCATAAATATTAAGAACAAATTTCTTCTTTCATGTGACTGTGCACTTTGGTTGGCAACATGCTTCATTATAGTCTCTCTGCATAGTAAATATTAAGGTTATTCAGTATTGATTAAAAAAGATTCAGGGTACATTGGGATTCCTATATAGGATTCATTCAGTGCAGACAGTAATGCATATACAAGATTTGTTCAGTGTAAATAGTGATTCATATTAAGTATTCACTCAGTGTACATAGTGATTCAAATATAGAATTCATCTGGTACACATATTGGTTCATATATAGGATTTATTTACTGTAAACAGTGATTCCTATAGAGGATTCTTCATAGACATATACATATCTTCCCTGTCTGTAAGGTCAAAGAATTTATGTATTTATTTTATTTATTATTAAAGGTTGTTTAACATGTAAAACTGAAAATGAAATTGATGTCAATTATATATAATTGTTACCGGCTCTTCTAACAGCTGTGTCCTTCGTTGTCATTTCAGGTATGCCTTGGCAAGATTCAACTACTACTTTAAGAAGAAAGGAGAGTTCTTTGCGATGAAACTACCTACGGCTCCATGATTGGACAAAAACAGGGACACACCGCAATATCGAGTCGCATGTCACAAACCTGTCATACAAATGATCAGAAATATATTAAATAAAATAAATATTATATATAATAAAAAGTAAAATAACATTAATAACAACTTCCTTCAAAACATCTGATTAGACCATAATTAATTAAAATGTTATAACACAGTTATACATAGTCATATAATCTGTCAGACATCAGACCGGGTTTCATGCGTGAATAAGCTCGGTCGCCATTGAATCATTTTAAAAAGGTGCTGAATGTTGGATACCCTTTTCAAACTGCATGCAAAACGAAATTACAAACAAAAGATAAAACTTTTTTGGAAAACTGACACACTTCCTCAGCCACCTTCCTCTAATTGTTTCCATATTTGGAATTTTTAAGCCACAATAACAAGGCGAGATCATAAAACCATAAAAGGTTTTTTTTTTTTTTTGCAGGCAAATCCCAAATGAAGCACAATGGAAAAAGAGCAGATCGTTACAAAGTTTTGTGCTTCTGTCTGAAAGCTGAATAGAATTATTTTTGGGGACAAGTGCTGCTGAAGTGCCCAGTTAGATACAACCCAAGCATTTATTATAGTTAAGAAATACTACCCAAGCATTCATAATTACATATTTATTATTGCATTTATTGGCATAAGAATGGGACGGTAGATGGGCAGATTGCTAGCTGTGCATAGAACAACAAACACTGCTCTTGGGTTTAATTGCTCCATCACAGAAATGAAAGTCAAGCTTTACCTTTTTTCCTCTACACAAAACTGATATTGGGTTTTTAAAAATGCAGAGGCCTCCTTCAGCAGTTGCTGTGAAACAGGCAAAGTGTGAGAGTTACTTAAACCTGAGCCTCTGTGTTCACATCCGTACTGTGCAGTTACAGCAGTGTCTGCACACACTAAACAAATGAGCAAGCTTCATCATACACAAACACACTCTCTCTGCTCACAAATACACTCTCTCTCTGAGCACAAACACACTCTCTCTGCTCACAAATACACTCTCTCTCTCTCTGAACACAAACACACACTCTCTCTCTGAGCACAAACACACTCTCTCTGCTCACAAATACACTCTCTCTCTGAGCACAAACACACTCTCTCTGCTCACAAATACACTCTCTCTCTCTGAACACAAACACACACTCTCTCTCTGAGCACAAATACACTCTCTCTCTGAGCACAAACACACTCTCTCTGCTCACAAACACACTCTCTCTGCTCACAAATACACTCTCTCTCTCTGAGCACAAACACACTCTCTCTCTCTGCTCACAAACACACTCTCTCTCTGAGCACAAACACACTCTCTCTCTGAGCACAAACACACTCTCTCTGAGCACAAACACACTCTCTCTCTCTGCTCACAAATACACTCTCTCTCTGAGCACAAACACACTCTCTTTCTGCTCACAAACACACTCTCTCTCTGAGCACAAACACACTCTCTCTCTGCTCACAAACACACTCTCTCTCTGAGCACAAACACACTCTCTCTCTGAGCACAAACACAATCTCTCTCTGCTGACAAACACACTCTCTCTCTGAGCACAAACACACTCTCTCTCTGTGCACAAACACACTCTCTCTCTGGGCACAAACACACTCTCTTTCTGCTCACAAACACACACTCTCTCTCTGAGCACAAACACACTCTCTCTCTGCTCACAAACACACACTCTCTCTCTCTGAGCACAAAAAATACATTCTCTCTCTGAGCACAAACACACTCTCTCTCTCTGCTCACAAACACACTCTCTCTCTCTGCTTCCACACTACAACACCATCTCACAACTGTGTGCGTTTAGTGCATTACACAGCTCACAATGGAGAGCTACAGATAAAGAACAGGATTCAGTGACTGTGGAGACACAACAAGCAGACAAAGGGACAAATACAATGATAACAGTAATAATAATAATAATAATAATAATAATAATACACAAACATACAGATTATACTCATCATGTGGCCAGGCCAGGGCTCTGTGCTTTCTAAGGCCTCACCCATGCTTCTACAACATTGAGTATGAAGTTTCAGAACAAATAATTATAATTATTCATGTTTGAGGACTGAGCAGTTAAATCACAGTGAGTTACTGTACTGACACCAATGCCAGCGGATGGCGTGTGCTTTAATTCAGTCCATATGCTAAACAGTCTACGCAACTCATTGAAAATTAAAGTTCCACAAAAACTGCTTTCAAAAATAAATAAATTCACTTCAAAGGTCTAATACAGCACAGATTTGAATGTTTGGTTTACCAACATCATCGCCTAGAAGTGAAAATGAGCTCGCAAGTTTGAGAAGAGGGCCAGAAGCATGACACCTTGGGGTTTCTGATTTACGCCCCGAAGGGGCTTGACTCGTTTTAACGTCACGTCTCTACTTTTTCCCCTGCGCTCGGCCCTCTTACTTTGGGAAGCAGACGGCCGTTCCATACTCACAGAAGCCCGTGTGTCTTCTGCTCAAAACCACAGTGGTGACACTTGCCAATTTATAAAATGAAAAGTGCTCTTACGACTGCAGAACCAATAAACTGGCTAATGATTCTTTTCATTATAATGTCATAATTTCCTTTTCTCCCCCTCCCTGTTTCTTTTTTTCTTTACATTCAAACTCTTTGGCCCACATCTTCAAACTCCAATTACAAATCCAGACCGGAGCGCAGTGCACTCAAGTTTGAGCGGGGCTGCGCAGCTTAGCCTGCAGAGCTTTGACATTTATTATGGAGAGGAAATGTCGGTGGAACCGCTTCTGCTGACACTGCACATTCTATTATTATTGTTAATATTTTATCGTTCCTTTCACCATGTTGTCAATGGTAATATATGAACTCTCTTGATCTAGTTAAGCATGAGACCCCCTATGCCTAGCAGAGATATGCGATTAAAAATGAACTTCTCATAAGTATTTTTTGCTTTCATCGACTTGCTATTACTGGACCGTACTCTTCCTGCGATCGCTCCAAAGGAAGGTTATAAATGGATAACCAATACCTAAAGACTCCTTTAAATCCTAATTACTTTTCCCAACTAAACATCAGTGGAAAAGTGGATTGACGTCTGTTTGGCTTTATATAGACCACAGTTTTTTTTTTTTTGGCATTAAGGTAAAAAAAAAGAAAAAAAAGATTCCATTTGAATAAACCGTAGTGTCCACTGATGGCGGTGCTGCGGATGTGATTGATTTTTGATCAATACAGATATTAATGATTTTTATTTACTGGAGAAACAGAATAAAAGTGAAGGGAATGTCACATTAATGACATATATTTAAACTGCAATATTTTAGCATGGAGACGGAATCAAAAGCTTCAACGCCCTGGGAGGAGGGTAAATGAACTGCCTGGCTGTATTTTTGTCCCTATTTAAATGAGCTGGAGAGACAAGGCTACTCAATTGTACAATTGTAATTGATGTCGGGGCCACTTTTTGTACCACAGGTCATACAGGAGCCATCACTTTGACTGCCACAATACAATCCTTAACAACGTTAGAACTACAGCACTGCACAAATACACTGATCAAGGTTGCAACTACGCCTTCTAGGCGAACAATCTGACCGCTTTTCTATGCTACATGATTTTTTGAATGCATGATATTTAATTAAAAGAAGAGACCAAGGCCTTTTGAATTAAGTAGAAAATGGGATTTTCATTTAACCTTTTCTTCTCGGGATTTCAATGCAAATCTCTTATAATCATTTCAAACTGAATTGAAGGGCTGATGTAACTACAGGATTGTGCAGAGATCTCTTAACGACAAGCAGGAGAGCAGGCCAGAAACGCGACTTACAAAATGAAATAGCTTTATTTTTTCCCCTTTAATATAATAACTGTTAGGGTTATTTATGAGCCATGAATCAGCTTTTATTTAATGTACGATCATCAAGGGAATCTTCAGTTATATACTTGTCTATGAACATTAAAGAAGTAACTTTTAGGAAAAAAAAAGCCAACATCTCAAAAGACTGTGAAAACTATAGTGGACAGGGTGAAACTTCAGTGAAAATGTATGATAGATTAACTCAGACATACAGGTGCGCTTTGAAAATCTGTTCACTTAAACAACATTACGATATACTCTCAGGCCCTGTTAATCGCCTCCATGTAATTTTACCCCTGGTTTACCTTTGTGAAGTTCACGCAAGGTAAATAAATTACCTTTTGATCTTTCTGAACCATCTCTCTAATTCATTTCACATAAAAAAAAGAAAAAAGACAAAACCTTTGGCGTTTCCTGTAATACAATATTGGGAGTGAACCTCCCTCTGGTTATAACAAAGGCTTTTAATAAAACAACACCGTGCTGCAGTTTGAGGGGCATGCTAATAGCATTAGCCCAGCCGTAACACATTAATGAATGGGATCATGACTGAGCTGCGATCATGAGCCCCAGCCTAGCCTTTGATGCCTCATACAGCAGAACGCGCTTTACAAAATGTTTGAAGTGTCTGTCTGTGTAATAATGATTTATAATTCTCTTGAACTGCAGCAAAATGTGCTGGTAAAAAAATCATTTTTGAAATAAAAATAAATTGTGCCTGGAGGGTGAGAGGGGGTTTCAAACGCGGATCACCCAGGAGCAGCTAACGATTTAATAAGCCACCGGTTCCTGGAAGAGCCAGAGATGGAGGAACAGAAAGAGGGATTTCAAAGTGTGTCTAATTAACATCAGTTTATTAGCGTGTCAATCTTTTCAGCTGGGGTCTTGGGGGGGGGGGGGGGGGGTTGGGGGGGGGGTTCAGTCCTCTGTGGAAGTGGTGGAAGTGATAGAGCTGAATAAACTAATGACCCCCCCCCCCCCCCCAAGGTCCCTTGGCATAAACTGGGCACTGTTATGATAGTCCAAATTCAGGCAAATTCAATCAATTTGTGTGTGTGTGTGTGTGTATGTGTGTGTGTGTGTGTGTGTGTGTGTGAGTGTGTGTGTGTGTGAGTGTGTGTGTGTGTGTGTGTGTGTGTGTGTGTGTGTGTGTGTGTGTGTGTGTGTGTGTGTGTGTGTGTGTGTGAGTGTGTGTGAGTGTGTGTGTGTGTGTGTATGAGTGTGTGTGTGTGTGTGTGTGTGTATGTGTGTGTGTGTGTGTGTGTGTGTGTGTGTGAGTGTGTGTGTGTGTGTGTGTGTGTGTGTGTGTGTGTGTGTGTGTGTGTGTGTGTGTGTGTGTGTGTGTGTGTGTGTGTGTGTGTGTGTGTGTGAGTGTGTGTGTGTGTGTGTGTGTGTGTGTGTGTGAGTGTGTGAGTGTGTGTGTGTGTGTGTGTGTGTGTGTGTGAGTGTGTGTATGAGTGTGTGAGTGTGTTCTGCTGGCTTCACCGCAGCTTGGGGGAGACTGTTGCAGCTATGCATCTGTTGCACACTTTTGTTGAAATGTAGCGACAGTGTTTAAAAACGGACGCTCCCAACAGTTACTCAAGGTGATACACTCTGTTTTGACTGCTGCAGCAGGACTTTGGCTCATTTAAATGAAGCTCATATGTTGAATCATGCTTTAAGTGAGCGAGGTACCGCAATGGTTCTGAAAATCTGAAAAATACTGATTCATTTGACCAGAATTTTACAAAAACAACAGCTGATAAAGATGTTTTTGTTAAATTCAAGATAATCACTCTGTATTTTCCAGAGCTATTACAGCTCTTTAATTTAATACATTTAATTGCAGTATGTCAACAAATGGTGGTGCTGATGACGATTATCATAACTTTCGATCTCCTCTTCCCGCACTTCGGAATGCCACCGCTGCCTCTCGTAACTGTCACATTCTTCCCGAAATCTACGCCACAGTTTTGAAATAAAAGCAGCAGCAGTGACTTCATTCAGTGGGCTGTGAGTTTGTATCTCTACTGAAACAGTCTTTTATTCTCAGTTTCAGCTGATCATCAGCGAACACAAAGCGAAAGGTTCACAGTTAGTGCTGATTAACTGCTAGCCATTGTAGCCCCCTGCTTCAGCAAGGGGATTGTATGCCAGACCGCCCTGTGTTTATGTTATCAGTGCGCTGTGATAATCCCATCCCAACGGCCTCATGAGCCCAGCTCCACAGCATACGTGATTTCTGTATTGAGGCAAATGGAGAACATCCTGTCGGCCATCAAACGCAAGGAGCAGGGAAGCTGACGGCTTCTGAGATGCAGCCCATTGTTTGAAATGTCAGGTTCCACCGTCTCGTATTCAGGAGGGCAGAGGAGCTCAGACCTACAGACCAGAGACCCAACACAACCGCTCCGATCCTCCATCAGGAGCTTTGAGTTTGACAGGCGTGGAGAGTACGATTGTGTGCGTGTGTTTGTTTGGAGAGTATGACAGTAGCCTGATGACTGAGTGTGTGTGTTCAATAATAATAATAATAATCTGCTACTTGTACATTTCCCCATTACTTCAGTGCATCTCATTCCAGGTTCCTGTGGGTTTGTGTTTGGTCCTGGTACAATACCTACACGCAAAAGTGGCTTTAAACTAAACATGCATATTTTATCTGCTGAGTTTAAAGCCATTCCCGCTGACACGGTGGATGAAGTACGGCCTTTCCGTCACAGCTTTCATTCCTGTTTACACGGCTCTTTTCCTGGATGCTGCTTTAATTTTGTCATTTTGATTGTCGACTGTCTTTGAAATTTTGTGTTATATATCGACTCCCCTTTGAAAAACAGATTTTGACTGGGATCTCCCTAGTAAAATGAGGGATAAAAAAGAATAAATAATAATTCATAAATGTATTGCTTGTTACGTGGGCTGAGGCCACTGCCGTAGGTCACGTGTGGCCCTCTGTATTTGCTTAGGTTTATGTTCATGGAAACAGCTTGTGCTGTAAAACACGCCAATCCTGTGCTTTAAAAAGACGGTCCTGAAGCCACAGTGCTCAGCACGCTGAAACAGACACAGGTGTGCATCCACAGACACGTACACATGCAAATGAAATGCACACAAACACGTAAAAATATAAATACACAAAACAAGCACAAACGTACGTGTGTGCACACACAAATACAGTGAATAAACACATTCATTTATATACAAACTCACACATACATATACATAACTAAATAAACACATATAAACACACACACACGCGTGCGCATGGCCATTCTGCCTCCTTTATGTGTGTACAGCTACAGATTAATAAGGGGCTGGATGAATAACCAGCATACTATATATATATATGTGTGTGTGTCATACACATGACATATGATTGTGAGACATTTTCTCAGGCCTGGAAAGGCATTTTCATCTTGTGAAATGTGTCAGAGCTGGGGCAGGGAGTATCCCCACATATCCATCACCTCTTCCACAGGAAAAAAGAGGCAATGCAGTGACGTGAATCAATACGTAAAATTACACGCTTTGAAATTACGCCCCTGCGAGGCCTGCTTTCAGATGTTTATTTTGCCATCTCCTACAAAAACAAACTAAGACATAAATCAGGCAGGGGATGGATTACATGAGAAACCTGGAAGTGCGGCTGCCTGGGACGCAGGAGAGGAGGTGATCAAATAAACGCCGCCGTGGAGAGACAGGCGGCGCCTCGTTTAGAACCTGCCGCTGAGTGACAGGTAGCGCCTCATCTCCCGCAGCAACGCTGGGACTTTATAACCCAGTCTCACTACTGAGCGCGCACAAAACGGTTCTGCTCCTGATTGGCTGGGCTGAACCTAACCTGAACCAATCAATGCAGGCCTCGATGGGAGTTCCTCCCTGCCATCTGACAGGAGGGCTAGGCCATACACACACACACACATGCACACGCACACATAAACACACACACTCACACATGCACGCACACACACACATGTACGCGCACACACACACGTACATTGACCCTGTCCAGAGGTTCTCTGGTCATCCACACCTGCACACCCCCCAACTACACATCCCAACCCACCCAACCAACACACCCCCCCAACCAGCCCTATTCATCCTTCTCCTCTACAGACATTATTGCTGCACAAGAACCATTTCGAGTTTTATGTACTGCTTCAACCTCAGCAGTGTGCATTACTTCAGATTTCCTTCCACTCACTGAAAAATAAAAAGGAAAAAGAAGAGCATAAATTGAAGGGCGTCCTCCTTTCAGGAGCCGTTTTCTGCACCGGCTGCTGTCCACGTGGTGAACCAGCTCCCTTTGTCTCCTCTCATCAAGGTTTTTTTAGAAGCCTGACTGGGGGTGGGAGAATTTGGCCCTCACAAGAGGATGTGTCACTTTTTCTTTCTTTTTCTGAAAAAGCATCTTTCTGTTGTTCAGAAATTCCCCTCTCAAAGGCACAAAAATAATATGTCTGGCAAAAGAAGAAAAACACACAGACAGAGAAAAGCGTAAGACTGAGGGTCTCCTGGGCGTCCTTTAGAAGTATGTGCGGGTAAATGACAAGTGGAACAAAACCCCGGCGCAGGGTTTGGCCGCCCGCGCTGGGCCCTTTGTGCTCCGCTGCTGCGTCCAGGCGGGGCTCTTTCAGGCCGTCCAGGGCTTTAGCGCTGGCCGCTGGGGGTCTGCCTCCAGGCCCGGGCCGTGGTCCATGCCACGCCCACCCTGCACTGCCGCCGTCTCCGAGACGCGCTCCGGCCAGAAGCGCCGCCAAGGCGAGGGGCCGAGCTGAACAATTAAAGATGGGGGCTCCGGCCCCCGAGCCAAGCGCTCACAGAAAGCACGGCCATGCTGAGCCACGCTCTTTGTGCTCGGCCGCCTCCGCTTTGAGAGGGGCTGCTGAGGGGGGGAACTCAAGGACCTCCCAAAAAAACACTCCTCAGTCTGTAAGCTGTGTGAATAATACATCCATGCAGCCGATATGGACCGGGGTACGCAGCCCTGCTGAAAGTTTGAGCGAGGATGACTGTGTGCTATGCAAGGATAATTTTAAAAACATCAGGCTGAGAAGGTTCAGAGGGAGAACTTTCTGGTTTTCAATCCACAAAAGAGTCGCACTAAGGGATAGTGAGGGTAAGGCTGGAGCAAACAGAATTGTTGGAAAGTGCAGGATACAATAAAACACTGAAACAGCAGAGCTATCTGTCTGACGCAGGAAACAGGTGACGGACACACGCAGGGAGAGAAACACACGCCAGACTCCAGCTACACTGAATCAGGTGACGCGGCAGGATGATAAAAGTTTGAGTTTAACCTTGCAGGACTTTTGGAAGGCACTTCCTCGGCAGGCCTGGGAGCGCTGGCAGAGGGACAGGGATCCTGGTGGGTCCCCGCGTCTCGGAGAGCTAGCGTTCTACGCTAATCTATTTTAAACCATCTGTGAAAGTAGCAAGATTCCTTAAGTCCTTCACCTCTGTGGATTAAAAAATGGCTCTGGGCGCCAGCCAGCCTCGTATATGCGTGCGTGTGTGTGTGTGCAATGTCTCTAGGCCATTAAAGAACCGGAGGTTGAGAGTTAGCGCTTCGAAACGGTTGGAGCGCAGTGCTACACACCTGCCCTGTACCCGACAGCAGAACGTCTGCTGCAAGCCCGTCTTCTGGGAATAGCAACAAACACTTACCTTCATCCACAAACCAGGAGTCACACACACAGCCAAATGTGAATCTGTCTCTTCAGAGCACCAGAAGCCCCAATTCCCCAGCAAAGAGGACATGCACAGACTGCAGTTTGACTTTGGTCCCTGTGGACACACGAATGGTACTATAATGTTATTTAATTTGTTACATTGACATCTCATCATTTGGATCAATTATTAAAAGGTTACAATTATTCATGGTTATGCACTATCATTAACATTTCAGTCAGTACAGATCTTTTCCCGTTGAGGACAAATCACAGTAGACTTTGTACCCAACCTTATAATGGCCAAATCAAAAACACAAAATGTTTCCCACGATTATAATGCCAAATTTCACCAATGGAAAAAAAAATCTTAAATACACTGCTGAAAATTAAAATAAAACATAATTTAACCGAAGTCTTTTTTAAATGCCTATATGGTGAGTGTCTCTCTAACACGCGACTCTAACACTGCAGTATCCATTTGATGAAAAAGCACCATATGAAAACTGCAAGTCACCTCTAATGAGAAAATCAGATAAACAGCAGCTAGGATCAGGAAGACAGTTCGCCACGACTGATTCATTGGACTCTGGCAGCGGTGTGGCGCACCAGCACCGACTGGGGCTCCAGAACACTAAAATATTGTTCTGTGCGGCTCCTTCCAATGTTTAGTCATCAGGGCCGTGGAATGAGTGCCCCAGTCGCCGGTACACACACCGCGTATTAATTACTATCCGCAGCCCAAACACCTCCGTCTCTGTACTAACACTGTGACAGCTCATCCAAACAGGCCTCTCAGGAACAGCGACATCACTCTTCAGTCTGTACCCCATCCCCCTGCTTCCCCTGCCTCCACACGGCAGCCAAAGCGCAGCACGTTATATCACAACGCAGGGGGAGGAGGGGGAGGAGGGGGAGGAGGGGGAGGAGGGGGAGGAACGACGATGACAAGAGGGAAATGTAAATTATTATAACTTATTTTATGAGATTAAAATGGCAATGGGACAAGTATGATTTCAAGTGCAGATGTACACACGTGTGCGCTCTCGCCCTTGCTCTTTCTCTCCCTCACACACACACACCGCGTTTCCCCTGGCCTGTTCCCTGCGATGCTAGCTTTGTGAATTACAGTTAGATTTATTGTGCAGCAGTATATGTGTAATTTTCCATGGGCTGCCGGGCGCTGGGCTGAAAGGGGCTCACTCAGGCGCCGGTTGTGTGCTGACGAGTTTAAGTGCGGCTTTTTCACATGCTCTCAGGGGAAACGGCCTCGCCGCACAGGGAAACACATGATTGATGGGAAGAACAAAAGGCATATTTAAACGGCGTTCCAAAACGGTTACTCCCGTCCCTCTCCACAGACATTTTTGTTCATATTGTATGTTCAGGTTCATACACAGACACGACAGCGGGACGTGTTCTCTCCTCCTCACGTTTAAGAGAATTCAGGGGGAGGGAGGGTCACTGTTAAGTTATTTAACATATTTCTATAATTATTTTTTTGCATTTCATGTCTATATTAACTATGGATATGCTTTATGTTGGCTCCTGGTGATAATCCCTCACCGGGGATCAATAAAATATATTGGCCTATATTCTATTCTATTTTACTCTCATGCTAAATCAATTCCAGACACTCAAAAGCAGCTGCCCCATTTCAGTATCATATTTTGCGCGCGCACACGCACGCACGCACGCACACACACACACAGTGAACTGGAAATATACTCGGCTTGCAGCTTATTTGGCTTCTGTTCACTGTTTAATTTCGCAGGTTTAAATGCTGTTGGACCAGCCTAGAACAATCGCAGATCAAAACCCCCACTTAAAAGTAAAAATAATGTGCTGGAACATTGGTAGTCTGCCACTTATTTACATGCTATTTAAACAGCATTAAAGTTGAGAATCTGAGCCCCCTGTGAGCGGACGACAGCAGTGACCTGTGCCAGCTGCGATGAGTCGGTTGGCAGCGGTCCGAGAGATGAATAAGCGCATGCAGTTTGTGGCGATTTATTTCCACCGGCTCTTTCCACGCGTCCTGGCAGCAGAGTCGCCTCCAGGCCGGTGGGGGATACGCTGGGCGGCGGCCTGCGCGCACTTACCTGCTGGAGGTAAGGCTTCCTCTCTCACAAACACACCTGGTTCATGCTGTGTCTCTCCACATCAGTCTACCGACGCGGACGGTGGCGGAACGGTGGCGGAACTGCGGAACGAGGAGCAGGTCAAAGTACTACGTCTCCCACAGTGCATTTGGTCCTTCTTGTATTCACCATGCTGAACACACAAATGGGAAGTGAAGGGATAAGATGTTCTTAAAATTAAAAATTAAATTAAGAAATTACAGCGGTAATTCATATATGTGTAGCCAATGGATACATATGACATATGTACTTTGCAGACTTATATGAGAGTAATACCGTGTTTAGGCCAGTGCAAGAGCAAACAGTGAGGCCAAACGCTGCAGTTACGAATACTTTAGACTTCAGGCAGGTGAGTATGGTCTAAGGCTGCCGTTAACAAACGTAGCGACAGGCTAACACAGTTAGCAAAATACATAGATAAATGTATACTGCTGAACACAATTGTGTTTTAAAAGAAGGCACCAATGCAGATTTGAGTGCCTGGAATCCGACAGAAACCGTCTGGAAACTAAATCATGTCTTGTCTCCCTTTTCCACGACTGTCTCGTATATTTTGAAAACTAGTCATCAAAATGAAATAAACTGCTCCCACAAGACCCCAGCGCATCTAAAAAAGTAAAAAAAAAAAAAAAAAAAAATAGAACAAGCGATCTATTCTTCACCTGCTCCTTTTCCTGGTCTCCCTGTAGCCGGACATGGTTCACACAGTTAAAGATTATATTTTTCCCTTTATTAGCCTACTGTTATCCTGGGTCAAAAAAACAATTTAGTCTTGCTGTGTTGTATGGAGTTTGTCGTGACATTTTGAGTATATGCAGGTTTTTAATTGGTTGCTATTTGAGTAAGGCTGACAAAAGCTTTGCTGTATTTGTTTGATGACCGAAGTGACAGCTAATTTAAAGCTTCTTTCCTGAAATTCAGTGGCTGTCGTTGCTTAGGAAATCTCCATCGGATTTTTGCTATCTTGCAGTTGGCTTCATCACAGTAAAACATAAAAGTTGTCCGTAAAAAACAATCTCTCAACGCCTAATATTAATAAAGAATATTATTAGCAGTCAACGGATCAACAACCCAAATAATGTATTTATTTATTTATTTTAGAAAAAAGGATAACGCCGTGATCTGTAAAGATTCAGTTCATAAATATATAAAATGTATGTCGTGTTTTACTTCTGAAAAATACTGAAATAGGACGTATCAAGTAAACATTTAAGCATTACGGATTTCTGGACCACACCTGCTGTTTAAGGTTCAAATGAAATGTGACGTCACCTGTAGCAAATAAAACTTAATTTATCATGCAACATTATTGAGGAGAAATCTTTCACTTTTTATTTTTTAACTTGGAAAATAAAATATAGATGAATTGTAATATAAATAAAATTACCAACAGACCTACGCCAGGCCTATAGAAGCATAATTTCATGTCTAATTCCTGGGAAATTAACGAACAATATATGTAAAATATAAACCAAAGATGTCCCCTAAATTTTACCGCACGCACAATGACGCGTCCTGTGTTGCTCATCATAAGTTAATATCAGACACATAATTTACATTTTGTGTCGGTTTCAAAAATCATTAGAGGGAAACCACTCCCTCCAAATATTGCAACAGTACATCTGTTCTAAAGCTTATCGTAGTTTGAGGATTCTCAATAAACAAACATAATTAATAACTGTACAGGCGTGATGTCTTCTCTTGTCATTCCTGTATTTTAACTTTGTAAGAAAAGTGCATATGGCCTGTCTTGACCTTTGACATCATTCAAATGTTCAAACCCTGATAGCGAATCCTCATGGACCATGTGGGTACATATGATATCCATGAAGGGATGAAATATTTGTTTCTCTTTATTCTCTTTCATGACCTTTGTTCAGTGTAAGCTCTGCATTTACACACGATTTTTAGAGAAAACAGCCTTTGACTCACTTTATAAGTAGCTGGTAATGAAAACCTCCTTGTGTTGTCAGGATAAAAGTCTTGAATGTCAATACAAGTGTGTTATTTCTCAGAATGACACAGAAAGTTTGTCCCGTGTGTCATGAGAGGGTTGCATTCAGTGGGTTATTTTTTTCCTGAGAATTGCCTTTATTGTTACAGACAAGCAGGACAGAAAACTTGTTGTGCGTCAGAATCAACCAGGGACGAGATAACAGTTTTAAAATAGCACTGTATCCACAGCACACCTAACGAACAAAAACAAACAAAATCAAACACTTAACACTGTCAGCGCACAAAAACACAATGGGTCAAATCTTAAAACAAAATTTCTCTTTAATTTGTAAGTGTCAACAGCAGTACAAAAGATGGAGTGATGGTGAGGCGTGTTTTTGTTTTATTTTATTTTTTTTCGGAAAAGGGGGGTGTTCTTGAGGTAAAATGAAATGAAACAGGCAGTTACCCCCCCCCCCCCCATCCACCCCCGCCCAACCGGCACCCCCCAACCCAACTCCCGCCCCCCTCCCCTGCCATGTTACATTAACTGATTAGGTGTATGTATGTATTTATGTATATGTATATTTATGTATATACATATTTAGATTGTGATACATTACAATATTCCAGGACTGTATCCTGTGGGGCAAACAGACCAGAGGATCTGTACACAAAGCTAAGGTGTCTAGGCACACCTGAACATGTCACCCAACTGGTGTATTGTCTTTGATAATATTAATACTAACAAAACAGGAGACAAGTCTCTGTACGTACCACTGAAGAATTATTTTACCTTTAGTTTACCTCACAACAATACTGCACATGGATCCAATGACTTGCTGGTTTACATTTGAAGCCAAGCCAACAAAAACAAAAAAACAAAACAAGAAAAAAAAAACAGAAAAGATTTTTTTAGTATCTTTTTCTCTTTTTTTTAAACAATAATATCCTTAGCAAACAGCGGCCTTTTGTACTGTATAAAGAAAAGCGTGAACACAAATGTGACGGCAATTTTTTTTTAAGTTCAATTAAAAACTTTACACTGGACTGTACAAGATATTCTGATAAACTATTTACATTTTAAGATTTAAAACATTTTTTCTTTCAAAGCAGCAACAGACACTAATTTTATTATCTCTAGTAACGCCCAAACAATGTGTTGCCATGGGCCACGGTACCTGCTGAGAAAAAGGTTTCTACTCAGAAAAACGTGCTATTAAGAGCCGGTCGGCGGGGATCAGAATGACAGTGGCTCTTAAGACAGCCGAGCCACACCCACAGTGCTGCTGGAGGATGAAAATTTAAAAAGGAAAAACAAAAAAAAAAAAGCAAAGTACCATTGACGACAGCCTGGGTTGCCCCCGACAGCAATTTTACACTTCTGAACAGCAGCTAGCATGTCAGTCCAGCATGTCAGTGAGTTGTGCTGATTAAATTAACACAGAGAAAAAAAACCTCACAATATACATCACAAACAAACTCCAAAGTCAGGAGAAGGGAAAGAAGTTACAGTAAGATAAGTTATGCAGTAAGAGCTTACTCACTCGTCTTCATGTCCTGCCTTGCGTTTTTACACGGGCGGAGACAGTAATGAAGGAAAATAAAGGCAGAGCAGGCTAACGTTGCAGGGAAGCTGGAGGGGCTAACTTAACGTGTCAGTTTTAATAAGGAGCTAAACCGGGCTGGCAGAATGCACACACATTGCTCCGCCGTTTCTATCGTAGAGACTAATAAATATTTGCACGTCCCCAATACAGCTAACCTCACCAACACCCTCACTTGTGTTTTTCAATAGACATTTTATTTAGGAAAGCCTCATTACCTATTCATTTTTAATTATTCATAAAAAAACATATGCAAACAATGCATGCATACCTGCATTTAAAAAAGTATTTTTATGTTTATGTCATTTAGAATTTTAGATATGCCTGCTGTTTAAATATACAACTGACCATTTCAGCAAATGAGATCAGATCAAGTGTTTCTTTTGTAACTTGTTATTTGTAAACACACACTGTGTGCAGAAAACACCTACACTTTAAGTGCTTCTTGTGTATACCAGCTACTGTGAGGATTTTTTTTGACATTATACAGATTGAGTTTTTTACATTAAATACATTTGGTATTGTCTGTACAGGATTAGAGGGCAATTTTAAACAAATGCCAGCAAATAATTTCAAATGCTTCTGTGATTTTAGTCTGGTATACTTTACGAGTATTAATTGAGATCTCATAGTTTCTTCAGCCAGCATATTTTAGGATGATGAGGAAAATGGGCCCAGTCCCTCTCGCACAGGAAAAGGGATGGTGATTGAAGTAGAAACAAGTGAGGTGCCCAACCATCTCATTACAGTTCCAATACTGCTCTCTCTCTCTCTCTCTCGTCCTGGGTGTAAATTCAGCATGTACAGATATTTATAACATGGCCCTACATACAATGATGTAACAAAACCAAAACCAAAAAAAAACAGTAAAATACATAACTTATACTTCACTACATATTCATGAACAAAAATAAAAATCTATTTTCCTATGTTATATTTACAATATTTTTGAAAACCTATGATGAGATGGTGAATTTCATTAGGAAAAAAAACTTTGAAGAGACTTTGTTTTAAGCTCCAATTCTGGGTTTAAATTTAGCTCTTTTAATCCTTTTTATTTATTTTTTGATTGTCCTTTTTATTATGTTTGTACTGACACTTTTAGAGCCAAGACTGGCTAATAAATACAATAAAATGTCTATGCTTTATATAGCTTCAAATACAAAATACAACACAAACATAAGGGACCAATAAAATGCTTCTGTGGAGTCCAAGGTATCTAGGTTGACCAATCACTGTCCATGCCTTGAGACAGGATCACTGACCCCTCCCCCATTGGCAACACTGGAGCTAAAACAAAGTATCCATCCATTACATGTATACTTTTTGCATAAATAAACAAAATACCTACACAGATAAAAATGACTCAATTCTGGCAACTGTGAGACAACCTCACATGAGTCCAAACGGGTAACTTTTGTTCATGTAGAATTTTTTTCTTTTTTTTTTTTTTTTTGTACAGCTTCACATTAATCAGAATTGATAAAAATACCATTTATATCCAGTGCTCATGTCACTTACGAAATGTATTTGTGTGAGTTCATTTTTTTCTCACTTTTTTCTTTTTTTGTAATACAAACGCAATCAAGTTTCAGTCCCCAGAACTGTCCTTAGTTCACCACCACCAGCCTGCAGACCATGAAGGAAGTATAAATCATAAACAAATCCACCAGCAAACAGGATAACTACATAACTACAACTCCTTTAACATGTGGGCCTGAAGGGGGAGGGGGACACGGGGTGAATTCAGATAGCTTGTAAAGGAAATCTCAACTATAATCCAAAACATAACACAAAAATAAAAAGTAATAATGTAAAATAAAATAAAGGTGAGAAAATCCTGGAGATCTGATTTAGAATAATTAAAAATATTTAAAAACCTTAATAAATACATTGTTTTCTATAGAGGGACAGCATACAATTAATGGGAATAGAACAGCCAAAGCTTAGAGGGCATGTAGACTTGAATAAACAGCGATCAGTACCTTTTTAAACTGAAGGTAAAGCAATACAGTGACCACTAGTGCCAGCCATGGCAGGGAATCAGTGATGACCAGAAAAATGCAGATACATATTTATTAAAAAACAGAAAAGAAAAAGCTCTCTGGGTTGAAGGACGCGCTGGAATCATACATTATTAATGCTGTGTTTGAGGTGATACGGTCGCATCAGTCATTCTGCTAATCCCCCTCAGCTTGACATGCTTGTTCCATCTGTTCGCCGGCGTGAAGACGCGCATTCTACAGCGGCGCATTCTGCAGCAGTGTCGCGCATCTCCATTGTTCCCAGCCCCCAACGCTGCTCAGAGACAGATGGCGCCCCCTAGGGGCTGGGGGTTTTTGGCCAGCCAGAGAGGGAGGTGTGACCTAAGGCGTCAGGAGGGGGTTTGGAAACCCCAGCCACCCACCCCTCTTATGCTGGTGACCATTTGACCTTTGACCTTTACCGAGGCTGCAACCTGCGGAATCTTCAAGGACTCGAAGTGGTTACTGAGGCAACCAACTTCTGCCCTGTCTGTCTCTGTAGCAGAGACAACATGGTCAAGCGCTTTCAGATCCCGTGGGCGATTAATCATCGTTAATTAATCGAGAGTCTTTACAACATGCCAAGGGACAGGCGCCCAACTGGATCTCACTTCATTCCACTGTTCCTGAACAGACGAAGGGAAACGCAAAAAGCTCCTCCAGAGTAGCAGACAGTTAGCGCTTAAGCCAGCTGTCTCTGGTGGCTTTCGTAGCAAACGACTGTGGTCGTCCTGATTGCTGGCAGCATCATGTCTGCAGTAACCTGCAGTAGCTCTGTTGTGCCTGGCATGCCCTAAGACCGCCGCTTCTCTTAAGACTCAGTAATGACGCTTTCGCTTTTCGGCTTGGAGAGCTCAGCATTAAGACTTTCCGTGTCGATTAAGATTTACAGTGTCTGTATAGACTTAAGTGCAGGATAAAAAAAAAGAAAGAAGACTTTAAAATGAAGGAATTTAAAGTTCATGTCCCGCCAGGGGATGCGGATGCTGTGCTGGGCCTGGCGTGTGGCGGTAATTTGCTGTAATCCCAGCAGCCTCTGCTCTCTGTGCCACTCCAATCCCCAAGATTGGACGTCTTCGGCCCCAGAGCATTCTGGACCAACGACAAACGTCCTATTTATTAAGAACTCGGCAGCGTAAGACTGACAGCGTCTTCAGACTGGTCATGTCTGGAAAGTTTCAGAAACCAAGTTCGTTTTGACAAGTGCCAAAGTACAAACGCCCTCAGTTCTGAAATCAGAAACCAGGGCTGAGTCAGCCTGCTCAGGTGGGCCTCCAAACCAAAAGGTGTCCCGAATCCCACCTGTATAATTTTTTCACTCACAAAAGTATTGTGTCGTAATTCAAAATGGGCTTGTTTTTGGTGTAAAATAAATACAACGGCTGCAAAAATGATACAAGATTTTATTTTTAAGTTAATTATCAGAGCTAAAAACGCTGAGTAAGGGTGGGTTAAGACGATTGGTGCAGCCCATGGGCGGAGCTGCAGATGGGGCACTGGTGATCCCATTTTACAGGACAAACAAAGACTGGTGCGTTCATGGAATATCAACGGGACAGGAGCTACTGGGCATGTGCAAAACTGGGTGAAGCGGACTGCACCATGCCTTCAGATTCCTGAGTACTTCACTATGGCGACGGAGGAGGAAAAAAAAAAGTCCGAAAAAAAAATGTCTGCTGTCATATGCCTTTTCGTTCAGATACCAAAAGATTGTCTAAGACTTTCGCAGTGTCTCCCTTAAGACTTAAAGAAATGTAAGATATATGTGAAGGAAAGTTTGGCACATCTGGAGTTAAAACTGTACAAAATGAAAACAACTAACCTTATTATTATCATTATTACTAGTAGTAATAATAACTGTTATTATTATTATTGTTGTTGTGAATAATAATAATAATAATAATGAATAATAGTCTGGGAGTTTGAAGGTTTCCCTCTGAGCTCTGCAGCACATTGGTGGACTTGTTCTGTTTTGTCAATATGAAATTTCAAAAGTGTTTTTCTCTCATTTTTAAATATTTCAGATTAAAAACACATTCACAAGCTGTTGGCTGGCACAGCATACCTGAGTGACAAGATTAACCCCCATCTTAAACAGTAATGTAAGCTACTAAAAGCATCAATACGTATAATATTCATATGAAAACATGTAAGACTTAGAGCTATGGGTTCATATTAAATGTTAAATTTCAAGTCCTGACATCCAACGTTTTACAGGCAATGGCCTAATTGTGTACAATGTCCATGAACAAAACAAAACAAAAAAGATGATAAAATTAATAAACAAAACAAAATAAAAAAATGAAAACAATCAAACTGCTTCACACATTGAGAAATACTTAAGACCAATAGCTGTTGAATCTGTGCGAGCCACAAACTCATATTCAGGCTCCTGAAGGATGTATGTTCAAAAAAATGAGTTTCTCTCTTTTTCTTTTCCGTCAGATTTTTTCTTCTTTTTCGTCTTCCTATTTAGTCCCCTCGTTTTTGTCTCCTTCCGGCTGTCTCTCCCAATTACGCGTCTCTCTGTCTCCCATAGCGGGTGGGGGGTGGGGGTGGGGGGCTCAATTGGCGCTGACGGGCTCCTGTGTCTCATTCTCGCTGCTGTAGTCCGATTTCGCCTCGTCCTCGAAGTCCTCGTACATGTCCATCTCGTCCTCGCCGTTGATGGCGTCGGTGGTCGCCATGGCGCCCGGCTCCATCTTCAGGCCGAAGGTGCTCTGTATGACGGGGATGGTGGGTTCGGGGCTGGCCGAGTTGCTGGAGCAGTCTGACGTCATCTGAGGGGAGGGGGTGGTTGTTGCCATGGTGATGGCCCCTGGGTAGACCACGCCGGCACTAGTGCTGATGGGGATTGGTGGCTGCTGCCTGCGAATAGACCAATGGCAGAGAGAGGGAGGGACCGGTTAGGAAATGAGGGTCCTCTCAGACTCATGATTGCTGACTCTGTTGTGGCATAGCTCCGCCCATCTAAGGGCATGGCCTTGCTAATCAACTAATGGCGAGTTAACATTACGACCAATCACGATCTTGGGCAGCTGGGACTACAGAGGCAGAAAATTCTCTGTTGGGTCAAACCCAGCTGCAGAAAGAGGAGAGCACCAGTTAGCTTGCAGGAACCCTATGATTTTATAAAAATCAGTGCATGTTTTTACAAATGCTCTGTCACCGGGTGTTGAGACTAACAACTAAGGAGGCATAGCTAAGCGAAATCCACCCTCAGTTCACACCAATCACATTGCAGGAACCCCGAGCCAGGACAGTTATCCATTCGCTCAAAGACAGAAAATATTATCTGTTATTATGACACTTATCTTACTATGATAGTGTGATATCTATTTTATACTTATGTGATTTATGATTGTGCTCTAAATATGCTGCTTCATACATGTTTGTATGTATACATATGTATACACTTGCATATACACGTATATTTTTCCTACATCCTTTTTCTTTTATTTATTAAAATGTGTTATTAATAAATGAATAATGTTTATGTTTTTACAGTGACCCTTGTTGCCCTGAAACGCTGCTTTTGCAGGGTTATACCTGGTACAAAGCAGACCTGCTACAGCGCAGCTAAGCCATGCCAGTCAGAGTGTAGCGCGAGAGGGTATTTGAGCAGGGCACGTGGCTGTCATGCCCCAGGCCTCTCACACTTACACACATTACATGAGGAGATGAGCCATGCATCTCTGTATGAACTCTCTGAATCTGTCACAAAAGATAATCGCCCTCGCATGTTTTTAAATGGAAAAACCTGCAAAGCCTCCCTGCTTTATACTGGCTTCCACACAGCGTTATAAACACCAGGAGACGGTACGGGAGCTGGTGTTCTCAGCAGCACAGCACAAACACCTGGGGAGGAGCTGGGCCTGTCTCGCTGGCCACACACGGTAAATCAGGCAATAAAAGTGAGGACGGCTAACCCCCCGGGCCTTTTCTTAAATTAATACTTACGTTTTATATCCTATAATAATGTCTACGTTTAATTTCACTGCGTGCCATCCCTGCTATTGTCCTAATTTGGTAAATTACGGCGTAAGAATTCATGTGAGTTTAATGGAGCATGCTCAGAGAGGAGCTCGGAGGGGAAGAGCCGTGATTCATCTGCACTCTCGCATGGCAGCCGCTTTTCCCCGCTGCTGCTCCAACATGCGTAATGTGAGAGTAACAAATGTTTATGGAACGTGGGGAAGCGTCGCTGTTCAAGGGGTTGCTCATTAGGGGTGCGTGGGGGAAGCCGTTCGTCAGGAGGGAAGGGGTCTCAACGAGCCGCCATGTTAACAGAAAGTGCTGAATTAGCGGGTCAGAGGCCCGGCGGGTGAGGCTGGTGCACACCCGCGTGTGAAGGGCAGGTCTGTCATGGTTAGTGTAACAGGATGTTTTGTTGTGTTAAAAGAAGGATCTCCATTTAGTATGACACATCCCATGCCGACTCCAGAGATGCTCGAGTCTAGTGTTAACTTTATGTTTTTTTTTTTTATTTGAATGTTGAAATTTTAAACTTGTCTTGTGTTTAGCTGACGCCCAAGTTTAACCTGAGGCTTCAGTTTGGCCGGTGGCAAGACTGTGTGTCGGGAATTGAAGTGGTGAGTTAGTTTGAGGGATGAGTTTGGTGTTGAGGTGGTCAGGGTGTGTTGAGGTGTGAGTTTTGTGTTGAGGTGATGAGTTTGGTGTTGAGGTGGTTTGGGTGTGTTGAATTTGGCGTTGAGGTGGTTTGGGTGTGTTGAATTGGGCGTTCAGGTGGTTGGGGTGTGTTGAGTTGGGCGTTGAGGTGGTTTGGGTGTGTTGAGTTGGGCGTTGAGGTGGTTGGGGTGTGTTGAATTTGGCGTTGAGGTGGTTGGGGTGTGTTGAATTGGGCGTTGAGGTGGTTTGGGTGTGTTTAATTGGGCGTTGAGGTGGGTGGGGTATGTTGAGTTGGGCGTTGAGGTGGTTGGGGTGTGTTGATTTGGAGCGTTGTGGTGGTTTGGGTGTGTTGAGTTGGGCGTTCAGGTGGTTGGGGTGTGTTGAATTTGGCGTTGAGGTGGTTGGGGTGTGTTGAGTTGGGCGTTGAGGTGGTTTGGGTGTGTTGAGTTGGGCGTTGAGGTGGTTGGGGTGTGTTGAGTTGGCCGTTGAGGTGGTTGGGGTGTGTTGAGTTGGGCGTTGAGGTGGTTTGGGTGGGTTTATCTCGGGGCCTGGGATCTGAGCACTCTGCCCTGACCTCTATGGTCCCGCGCACGGAACCTACCCCACAGTGAAGAACTGGCGCATCTCTTGCCTCCGTGAGCGCATCATCTGCTTGTACTCGCCTATGCGCAGCTTCTTGCCGTCGATGATGCAGGTGCGCTTGGGCCGCGGCTTGTACTTGTAGTTGGGGTACTTCTCCAGGTGGATCTTACTCAGCCGAGCCTGCTCCTCATAGTACGGCTGCTTCTCCTGGTTAGTCATGGCCTTCCAGCGGGAGCCTGCCGCAAAAACCACCGGCACACACACAAACACACACACACATCGATTCAGCAAAGTCAGGCAAGCAGCTACCCTTGACATGAAAAATTATGGAATTTTTTTATTTTATTTTTGTTTTTTAAAATGTGAAATTCCCTTTAAGGCCCAAGCAAGGCTGTAGGAGACGTTCTCTATGCAGACGATCGATCAAATGTGCCCATTTTCAACCTTGTGTTACTTTTTTGTAGAATATAAACTAAAGGAAGCATATTATATTGGTCTATGTGTAATTTAAGTGAGGGCAGCTCAGAGTCACATTGGCTACTGTATTTTTAAAAAATGACAGTAAAATACAGACAAAGACACCCATCACTGGTATGAGACAGCGCAGACTGCTCCAGAACCCCACACGCTTTTCTCCCACCTCATATGATACAATTCACTACTCACTGCACACACTGGAAATGACATCATTATATCCTATAGGTAGTGTGTGTTTGTGTGCATTTGTAGATGCGCAAGCAGGTAAGGAAATGTGTGTATCTGCATGCATTTGCTTCAGTGTATGTGTGTGTGTGTGTGTGTGCACACGTGTACATGTGTGAGTGTGTATGTAAGTGAGCCAGCGTGGGTGCGTGTGTGACTGTGTGTGTGTGTGTGTTGCTGTGGGAACCATGCATAGCTGCATCATCCAATTAGAGCAGCTTATAAATACTGGACCAAACAGACAGGAAGTGTCTGACAGCCCAGGTCCGTGTGGTTTTGTTTAAGCAGCATTATCTAAACTTGCTCCATCAGGAAGGCTCAGTGTCGCCTGCTTCAGCCACACGCAGCCCTCTCCAGCTGTGTTATTACTGTCTGACGCACAAAACACTCGTATCAGCTTCCTCCTGGTTCACCCTCCTCCTTATTACCAGAAACAACAGGCCAGTAAATATTTTGGACACCCACTTTAGCCGGCCTGACGGGACTTTTAGGAGCGGTGATCTATTGACTTCCAGCGTTGAGGGAAGAGACCCATTTAGCCGTTTCATTTTTCATAACAAATGCTGCCGCAGCGACAGGCGATAAATCGCTGGCGGCGCGGGAGAGGTTTGATTGAGGTACTACACGGAGATTCAAGCTGTGGCGAACCCATCCAGCCGTCACTCCAGCGTTAGAATATCAGAAAAAACAGCGCGCACACTTTTGGAATCACAATACGCATCAGTGAGCACAGAGGCAGAGCAAAGCTAAACTGATGAAGCACACACTCAAATTAGCCAAAATGGCTGTAAAATTAATTAGTGTGTGCTGGATCCGCTAGAAGCAATATCATTTTTTTCTATTGATATAATTAACATTCATTACAAGAGTGCCCCGCGTTCTCTGTGGGTTTTCGAATAGTATTTAATTCAAACATTCAGCAGGGACTTTTCTTAGGAATTATTTTTTTTGATCCAAAAATCACTTCCAACGTCCCATTGAAATTCACACAGCTTATCCACAGTTTTGGTTTTGAGTCCTGAACAGTACGGTCCTTCCAGTGACTTTGCCTGCTGCAGTGTTTGGGGTGTTTTATGAATGGCGTTCTGTTTGGTGTTGTTTTTCAGTGTTACACATTTATCAGCGCTGCCAGCAGCGGGACAGGGAGGGGTTTATGCTGGGCAGAAAGGGTGTTCAGAGCTGGGCAGAGACACTCAGGGACGGATCAGGCTGCCGCCATTAACTGGGGGGAATTTTTGGGGTTTTCTAACACTCCAGAATTTTGAATTTCTAAACCTGAATTATTAGAACTGAATTTTGTTTTTTATGTGGGTATTTTATTTTTATTTTTATTATTTGTTTTAAACGACTTTTTTTGGAGGATATGGAAATAAAATCCGGTTTTATATAATAAAAAAGTTACCATTTTCGTCTAAAATCTGAGATGGTCTGTCTGTTGTACTAATTATCTTTTTAGAATAAAACCACTATTATTATTATTATTATTATTATAATATCGATATAGATATTGCTTATTTCCATTTTGTCCTCAAATGTATTCATGCCTGTGTGTTTATGTGTGTACATGTGTATGTGTGTGTGGTGTTTTTGTGTGTACGTGTGCGTGCATATGTGTGTGCGTGTGAATGTGTGTGCGTGCATAGATGTGCGTGCGTGTGTGTGTGAATGCATGCTTGCGTGTGAATGCCTGTGAATGCGTGTGAATGTGTGTGCGTGCCTGTGAGTGCGTGTGAATGCCTGTGCGTGCCTGTGAGTGCATGTGAATGCCTGTGCGTGCCTGTGAGTGCGTGTGAATGCCTGTGCGTGCCTGTGAGTGCGTGTGAATGCGTGTGTGTGAATGCCTGTGCATGCCTGTGAGTGCGTGTGAATGCGTGTGCGTGCTTGTGAGTGCGTGTGAATGCGTGTCCGTGCCTGTGAGTGCGTGTGAATGCGTGTGTGTGAATGCGTGTGCATGCCTGTGAGTGCGTGTGAATGCGTGTGTGTGAATGCCTGTGTGTGCCTGTGAGTGCGTGTGAATGCGTGTGCGTGCCTGTGAGTGCGTGTGTGTGAATGCGTGTGCGTGCCTGTGAGTGCGTGTGAATGCATGTGTGTGAATGCCTGTGCGTGCCTGTGAGTGCGTGTGAATGCATGTGCGTGCCTGTGAGTGCGTGTGAATGCATGTGCGTGCCTGTGAGTGCGTGTGAATGCGTGTGTGTGAATGCCTGTGCGTGTGCGTGAATGCGTGTGTGTGAGTGCATGTGAATGCCTGTGAGTGCATGTGAATGCGTGTGAATGCGTGTGAGTGCATGTGAATGCGTGTGAATGCGTGTGAGTGCGTGTGAATGCGTGTGAGTGCGCGTGAGTGCGCGTGAATGCGCGTGAATGCGCGTGAGTGCGCGTGAATGCGTGTGAGTGCGTGTGAATGCGTGTGAGTGCCTGTGAGTGCGTGTGAATGCGTGTGCGTGTGAATGCGTGTGAATGCGTGTGCGTGAATGCGTGTGTGTGAGTGCATGTGAATGCCTGTGAGTGCGCGTGAGTGCGTGTGTGTGAGTGCATGTGAATGCGTGTGTGTGAGTGCGTGTGCATGCGTGTGAATGCGTGTGTGTGAGTGCGTGTGAATGCGTGTGAGTGAGTGCGTGTGAATGCGTGTGAATGAGTGCGTGTGTGAGTGCGTGTGAATGAGTGCGTGTGAATGCGTGTGAATGAGTGCGTGTGTGAGTGCGTGTGAATGAGTGCGTGTGAATGCGTGTGAGTGTGTGTGAATGCGTGTGCGTGTGTGTGAATGCGTGTGAATGTGTGTGAGTGCATGTGAATGTGTGTGAATGCGTGTGTGTGAACGCGTGTGAATGCGTGTGAATGTGTGTGAATGCGTGTGAATGCGTGTGTGTGAACGTGTGTGAATGCGTGTGAATACGTGTGAATGTGTGTGAATGCGTGTGAATGCGTTCTCACACTCACCAAGGATCTTGCTGATGTTGGAGTTGTGCATGTCGGGGAAGGCCTGCAGGATCTTGCGGCGCTCGTCCTTGGCCCACACCATGAAGGCGTTCATGGGCCTCTTAATGTGGGGCTCGTTGCTGTTCCGGCCGCGGGACTCCCGGTACACCCGGGCCTCCGTTGTGCTGGCCCCTCCTGTTGGCCAACAATAATATTGTTCTGGTTTATCGGCAGAGCCATTGACTTCCTTATTCCCTGTAAACACCAGAGCAAGGAAAACAGACAGCAATGCAAACGTTAATCAGGAGGAGCGGGTTCTGCTCAGGGATAGACCATACTGCACTGCTCAGGTCATAGTTCATCTTCCTCTGTCTACCCAGATACCCCAGCTGAGAACTCAATTCTCATTGGCAGTGACAACAAGGTTAATGAATGTGGAAAAGGGCTGTGTAGCCAATCAAATTTACTGTTACTCAGTACCACAAGTGCACACATGCTAGCGATCTCTTTGACCTCCACACTTATTAGTGGTGCAACGGACCGTTGTAGATCTATGATAGTATGGATTCCCCTCCAAAGTTCGCACGCGTGCGAACCGAGGATTGATTGCAAAATTTTTCTACAATAGTGCGAAATACAGTTTTACTGCTGCTGTTACTTTTTAAAGTAATAATTCCCTAAACCTCGATGCAGAGTGTAGCGTTACGAACACAAATAAACATCCGTTGTATTGCCATTTAAAGAATTTATTGACTAACCAGCTTTTATGCAGGAGCATACAACTGAACACGGCACGTTATTCTCATAATGCACTGGGACTCATGTAAGAGCACATCAGACAAAATAGTGCCAGTAATTAAAGGTTATATTTTTCTCCCTTTTTTTTGCTGACCTGAAAAATGATCCAATCCATGATTCAAAAATACAATTCGAACCATGAGTTTTGTGATCCTTTGCACCCCTAACACTTAGGCAGCAAGACTACATTAACCTGGAGAACCACAGCTGCTCTGTCTTACTAGGAAAGCCATGCTGAACATTTGTTCATCTTCTTGTATGGTTTGTTTATTTGGTGGCTGGTGCCATGCTGTAGTAGTGAGTGCGGGGTTTGAGAGACTGAAGGCGTTAGCTCCCTTTCCTAAGGACCTGCTGGAGCCGAGCTCTGAGCATCTGAACATGGAACAAGCTTTTATCGAGAGGAGCTCCACATGGCTCCTCAGACCTTTCAGCCAAAGCAAGAGAAGAAAACCGTGACAAAAACATCACTTCAGTATATTTCTGACACTCTGTATGCATTCAGTCTTTTCACATCCACTCCACTCTGGTTCTAGCATTTTGTATAGAACATATGAGTGTCAGTGCAAATGATAGCATGAGTGCGACACCATTTGCGGAGGAAAAGATGCAGCACCAAGAGAACAAACAAAGCTAAGGGCCTGATGGGACGTTTTCCCCTCTCTTGGCCTGGTACGGTTTGTGACAAGAGTCTACATGTACAGGATTTGTGCAAGAGAGCTGTATGTTTGAATTTCAGTCACAACATTCAAAATCAGAATACAAGATTTTTTTTTTAATTTAATTTTTCAGAGAGAAAATTATTTCTGTTTGCTTGCACATTTGCTTCCTTTTATATGTAAGATGAGAAAGAATTAAAGAAAACCCGTATGAATATTTAAACAAACAAAAACATGTCGATAAACAAGGCTTGAAAAATAAAACAAACTCACACACAAAAAAAGCATTCCATATGCTACGCTGCATCTTTAATGATCCAAAAACAGGATGAGAAAGCCGGGGATCACTCATGAATTAAACATCCGCCACATGCGAAGCTCATTCATTAGCAGCCCAGCCCCAGCCCCGCGCCCCAGCACCAGCCCTGTGCCCCAGCCATGTGCCCCAGCCCCAGCCCCATGCTCCAGACCCGCGCCCCAGCCCCGCGCCCCACGCTCCAGCCCTGTGCCCCAGCCCCACGCCCCAGCCCCAGCCCCGCGCCCCACGCTCCAGCCCTGTGCCCCAGCCCCACGCCCCAGCCCCAGCCCCGCGCCCCATGCCCCAGCCCCAGCCCCATGCTCCAGACCCGCGCCCCACGCTCCAGATCCGCGCCCCAGCCCCGCGCCCCACGCTCCAGCCCTGTGCCCCAGCCCCGCGCCCCAGACCCGTGCCCCACGCTCCAGCCCTGTGCCCCATGCTCCAGACCCGCGCCCCATGCTCCAGACCAGCGCCCCAGACCCGCGCCCCACGCTCCAGACCCGCGCCCCAACCCCGCGCCCCACACTCCAGACCCGCGCCCCACGCTCCAGACCCGCGCTCCAGACCCGCGCCCCAGCCCCGCACCCCGCGCCCCACGCTCCAGACCCGCGCCCCACGCTCCAGCCCTGTGCCCCAGCCCCACGCCCCAGCCCCAGCCCCGCGCCCCACGCTCCAGACCCGCGCCCCACGCTCCAGCCCTGTGCCCCAGCCCCACGCCCCAGCCCCAGCCCCATGCTCCAGCCCCGCGCCCCATGCTCCAGACCCGCGCCCCATGCTCCAGACCCGCGCCCCAGACCCGCGCCCCACGCTCCAGACCCGCGCCCCAGCCCCGCGCCCCACGCTCCAGCCCCGCGCCCCACACTCCAGCCCCGCGCCCCAGGACAGTACTCCTAGAACAGTACTCCTAGGGTTTACGCTGGGGGTTCAGGGTGAGGCTTTAGCGCTGCACTAGCAGCACTGGATGGGGGGTTCGGGGGGTTCAGGGTGAGCTGATCAGCCATGTTTACGCCACATTTAAGCGGACATTATCCATCAGCGAGGGGCAGCGTGCCAGTGGGCCGGCTTGATGGGGGCTTCCATTACACCACTGCGCTCGGACACGACGGCCGCAGTAAAACCCCCCCACGCTTCATATACCACCATGCTCGCGCCATGTGACCTAGGTCACATAACTACGACGGCCGCAGCAAAACCCCCCCACGCTTCATATACCACCATGCTACAGGCCTTACATTGGCCAGGTCTATATAGACACAGGGGACTGGCGGCACAATGTGTGCCCCACTATAGCTGTGACATCATTACCTCTCACACATGCCCAGCATCACCCCCACCAACCACAGAGATCGCACACTGTAAAGATCAGCCAATGAGCTGTGAGCCCAGTTCACATTGTTAGGTGGCAGAAACCCACCTCTGCTCCACAGACAGAAACAAAACACTAATCTGACATTCACAAATGAGCCTTAATTGGTGTTTGTCTGGCAGACATTTTTAGGAAGCACCTAGTTAGGTGTGTGATTGTGTAAATAAATACAGATGTTTGTTTCTGACACGGATGGGCCCCCTGTAGTGCCTGTGTGTGTGTGTGTGTGTGTGTGTGCGCGTGCCTGTATGTGTGTGTGTGTGTGTGTGTGCGCGTGCCTGTATGTGTGAAGTGTGCATACCTGTGTGTGTGTTGTGCACGTGCCTGTATGTGAGTGTGTGTGTGTGTGCAGTGTGTGTAGTTTATGGGGAGTGTGCAGTGTGTGTAGTTTATGGGGAGTGTGCAGTGTGTGTAGTTTATGGGGGAGTGTGCAGTGTGTGTAGTTTATGGGGAGTGTGCAGTGTGTGTAGTTTATGGGGAGTGTGCAGTGTGTGTAGTTTATGGGGGAGTGTGCAGTGTGTGTAGTTTATGGGGAGTGTGCAGTGTGTGTAGTTTATGGGGAGTGTGCAGTGTGTGTAGTTTATGGGGAGTGTGCAGTGTGTGTAGTTTATGGGGAGTGTGCAGTGTGTGTAGTTTACGGGGAGTGTGCAGTGTGTGTAGTTTACGGGGAGTGTGCAGTGTGTTATGTGTTAGGGTAAGGGACTGAGTGATGTGTGAATCTCTTTTTAATCTGAGCTCTTCAGGGAGGGGGTCAGTGTGCTTTATCAGAGACAGAGAGAGAGCTGGGGAGAGAGGGAGCAAGAGAGAAGAGAGTGAGAAACAGAGAGAGAGAGAGGGATTGACAGAAAAAGAGGGAGTCGTCACACCTGCTTGCTGCAGGCCTGGACTTGGCGGGCCGTGGGGTGGAGCTGTGACCCTGAGCCCCCCCACCCCGCTTTACCCCAGTGGCACAGAGCACCCCCATCTGCCCACGGCTCCAACACACAACAACATGAAACAATGAAATCTGGGTTTGAGTGTGAAGCGGTAAGGCCTGGGGGGGGTGGGGGGGTGAGATTCAGGACAAATGGCAGGATGGATCATGACAGAGCCTCGCATGTCTCCATTCGGCTCCCCCCTCATTTCTGAGCAATTAAACCGCAACATGTTCCCTTTCTTTAAAGAGCGATCTGAATCCCTACCCTGACCCGCCCCGTCGTGTTTACTGTACGTCCCGGCTAAATGTTTTCAATTGAGCTGAGTTTCTATCAGGACAAACGCGGGGCGTGTTTGTGCTTGTATGCTGTAGCTATTGTTCTGTGTGATATTTCTTACCCTGCGTGCCTGAGAGAACTCTGCTACCCCTGCTCATATGTTAAACCTGCCTCCGATCACACCGGGGCCACAGCCTGCAGCGCTTCACTCATACAGACAGTGCAGAACCTTCAGACCTGCACTCAAAAAGCAGCAGAACATCTCCTTTCCTGCCTAGATTAACAGAATAATTCAGTATGGATCTATTTTTGTTATTATTAATGTGCTACAGGCAGATTTACACACAGTTCTGCTACTTTGGTTTTGTTACATATTTGTTGTAGTTTGGTAGATCATGTAATTGAGCATAAATAAAGCCTCCTTATCATTTATTCACAAAAAATGCAACTATAAACTGAATTTTAATCCATTTTACAGACACTTCACCCATATCTATATAGCACTACTTGAGTTTCAGTAACGTTGAGCCTAACTACCTGATGTTTGTGGTAAACACAGCTCCAAGCAACAGTACAAACAATAAATTCCCACAGTGCATGCTGGGATATTTAAAATTAACTGCTGATTATAATTACCACACAATGATTCAGTGGTAACAGAAAAGGAAAACTAAAATCTTAACAGCGGAAAAAAGGCCCATTTTATTGGTCTGCTCGTATGGCGTCAATGGCCATTAATAGCCATTCAATCAGACCCACCCACTCAGCTCCCCCTGTCTCCGCCCATGATATTGTCACAAACCAGCATTAGATTAGCCTGTTTCCTGTCCCAGAGTCGCTCAACAGCCCTTTTGTTCTGGCAGGGCCTGTGGGGCGGGGCCTGTGGGCAGGGCCTGTTGGGTGGAGCCTGTGGGGCGGGGCCTGAGGGGTGGGGCCTGAGGGGCGGGGCCTGTTGGCTGGAGGCGTTGCACATTAATGCGTGGCTCCAGCGGCACACAGAGGGGGCCGGCCATATGTGCGCTGCTTTCTGCGGTATCCGCTAATGTTTTTCATCTGAGCGGAGAGAGGCCTAACGACTCTGTGGCTGGCTGATGCATGTGGCTCATGGCTTTCACCAAACGAGCGAAACTCGAGCCCAGCTCCTTCGCCTGCTCCTCCTCTTCCTCCTCCTCCTCCAGGATCCCTTCGCAGTGCTCTGGCTGCTGTTGATTCGGTTGCTGCGCACGTTACAAACATTGGTTGAAGCGACCAAAAGCATTCTGGGAGCCATTGCGATGACAGAGGAGGGCTGTACTCCCTACTCAGACAATTCCCCATTTCTGTGCCGCTCCCCCCCCCCCCCCCCCCCCCCCCCCCCCCCCGGTTAAATTCAGCCCCCTCAGAGCCCTCTGCATGGACGGGCTGAGATTCGCCACACAGTTATACCCCCACCCCCACCCCCCTGTGCTCCCTCTCAAAAAACCTAAAAAAATATTTACTGAGAAGATGTTACACTTCTAAACCTTAGAAGTGCAGTACCATTGTAGCTCTACTTCAGTAAAAGTACACGCATAAAAAAATCATTAAAAAAAGGCCCATTTACGAGACCCGCTTGTTCATGACCTCCTGAGCCTTTTCAGCAGGAGTGTGCTTCCTCTCTCTTTCACGTCATACGCACTCCTCTTCTACATCTAGGTGATTCCGCGTGACGCCGTACCTGCCGGCATTCTTTTCATCGCTTCAAAGAGCGAAATGCAGATTTTGTCAAAATACCGATTTGTCGAAATTCGGGCGTAGTCCAAACTCTGGGTCTGGACCCTGTGATGTTCATTTATTCAGAGGCTCGAAATACATTTCTGGCTTTAGCGAAAATAAACTTTTTAATGTGGGTGCGTCACCACCAAGCTGTTTTTTTTTTTTTTTTGATTTTGACATAACTCATCTTTGTTTTGCTGGTGGTGCTGCAGAGACTGAGGGGGAGAGATATATGTGCGGACAGGAGGGGTGGCGGCAGAGTGGGTGTGCTCTGCACTCCGCTCCGGCTCCCAGTCCTGGGAAAGGCCCCCCCACCCCCCTGTCCCCTGGGAGCGCACTGCATTACGTATTCCTCCCTCCCATCCCCAAGGGCTGGCGCGCAACTCCCTTCCTGGTCCTGACGCAACAATGGTCACGGGAGAAGAGTTCCCACCGACCTGCAGTGCAGTTAGAGAGGGCCGAGCGTTCCCTGGACACAAACATCCACACTGACTGCTCATGGCTTTCATTTCGGAGCTAACTGGGGCTGACGGAATTCAATCCTGATAACCTGTAAACAGGAGGGTTTATGGGAAGCATGTGGGTTTATAAGTGAAATCAGACTGACTTTTTTCCCCTTTTTAAAGGGGTGAATTATTTTCAAGGCAAACAGCGTGCTCAACAAACCCACAGGGCTTGAGCTTCCCCGAAAATATTTACACCCCCCATCTGAACACAAAGGCCAGGTTGTTAAAAATAGGCAGACTCCTTGTTTTCCTTTTCTTTTCGGTTGCTCGCAGCTCAGAGTGCCATGGAAACTGCCACAAAATATTTACTTTTGGCAAATATTGGCCGCCTGAATCTCTCCCCTCACCCCCCCCCTTTGTTTACGCATCAGCCGTGGGGGGGGGGGGGGGTGTGACGCTTCCTCACGCGAGTGTGAGTAGGATTTACACCTTTGTACAGAGGAGCTCAAATGAGCAGCGTCCATGAAGAGGAGTCGGCTCTGTCCCGTCTTTCTCTCCCCTCTCCGCACTTACCTGTGAAAAGCCCTTTAACTGCAGCCTGGCCTGGCCCCTCCCCTTCCCTCTCCTCCGGACCCATAAACCCCCCCTCACCCCTGCCCACAGCCTACTGTACCTGTGTAACTGCGCCTCTGTACTTTTAGGTGTCTCACCTGGACTCTGCCAACCTCACCTGCTGCTTTCAATTCTTCCTACACCTTCCTCACCTTTCTTACTTTACCCCCCAGACTGGCCCAGGAACCCAGGAAATCACAGTGTGGCAGTGCTTAAACACGCTGGTGCTCTCAGCCTCTCAGCCAGGTCTGCACTCATAAAGAAATGCTGAGCCTCGGCCATGCTCACAGAGGAACACAAGGTAAACACATAAAGGGTTAACCTCAGCTGAAGAGCAGAGTACAGCTATGAGCCCCAGCTGGGGAAGTGAGAGGGGGATTTTGGGGTGAGTGGGGGGATTTTGGGGTGAGGGGGGATTTTGGGGTGAGTAGGGGATTTTGGGGTGAGTGGGGGATTATGGGGTGAGAGGGGGATTTTGGGGTGAGTGGGGGGATTTGAGGTGAGTAGGGGATTTTGGGTGAGTGGGGGGATTTGGGGGTGAGTGGGGGGATTTTGGGGTGAGTGGGGGGATTTTAGGTGAGTGGGGGATTTTGGGTGAGAGGGGGATTTTGGGGTGAGAGGGGGATTTTTGGGTGAGTGGGGGATTGGGGTGAGTGGGGGATTATGGGGTGAGTGGATTTTGGGTGAGTGGGGGATTATGGGGTGAGGGGGATTTTGGGGTGAGTGGGGGGATTTGAGGTGAGTGGGGGGATTTTGGGGTGAGAGGGGGTTTGGGGTGGAGGGGATTTTGGGGTGGGGGGGGGGGGGGGGGGGGGGTGGGTGTGGGGGGGGGGGGGGGGGGGGGGGGGGGGGGGGGGGGGGGGGGGGGGGGGGGGGGGTGGGGGGGGGGGGGGGGGTGGTGGGGGGGGGGGGGGGGTTTTGGGGTGAGAGGGGGATTTTGGGGTGAGGGTTATTTTTAGGTTTTCACAAACAGGAGGAGGGGAAAGGGTGAGGGGTGGTAAGATGGGTTGAGGACAGAGAAAAGGAGGCAGGGGGAGAGGATGAGAGGAGAGGGGCTGAGAGGGGCGAATGCGCGCGTACCGTCCATGTCCTCGGGACGGGTCAGGTCGATCACTCGGTGTCCCATCTTCCCCTCCTCCCCCAGCTTGCCCAGGTGGTGGCTCAGACTGTCGAAGTGAGGTCTCTCCTGTTGGGGCAGACATTACACACTTAGCAGGGGCTAACCCAAACGGCACCCAAAACATTCCGCACTGCCATCAAAAAGTCAACACTTTCCTCTACATATTAAATACACATATACACACATACAAGCATATATACATGTTTATATTTCTGTATTCTTCATCTTTGCTGTATTTTTCCTTTTCATTTTGTCTCAGTGGTTTCACAGAAAATCAAATAAACTCCAGAGAGGGGAGCAGTGAACCCATCGGAAAGTCCTGCCTCCCTGTTACACACTGTAAGGAGAGCACACGGGGGGGGGGGGGGGGGGGGGGGGGGGCGCTGGGGGAATGCCGTGCCCTCCGATGGGGTAGGCGACCTCCTGCTCGTGCTCTGATGTTCCTGTAATCTCGTCTGGGCCCCCACCCCCCCACCCCAGCCCTCCTGTCCCCAAAGCGCAGCGCTCATAACTTATTCAGACCCTGCTTTGGAGAACACACCGTGTTTTCCCCTCAGTTCTGTTCCTTTATGTCCACATTAGACCGCGCTGTCACATTGTGCGCGGGACACAATGAAACCATGTCATTCTCCCGCTCTCTGACAACATCAAATGCCATGTCCATGTGCATTTACCGAGTGAAATAGCAGCTTTCGGGGCGGGGCGGGGGACTTTGGGGGTGGGGGGGGTGTCTCTCTGACTAGTAGCAGCACATTACACTTAATGCATTATGTAGAGAGCGGCGTGGAGTGCTGGTTGCTGCCGGCTCCATTGTTAAATGACCTAGTTACGCACAGGGCGCTTCGCAGGGAAAGCTGTGCTCTGCTCCTTTCTAAAGGCTGAGGAGGAGATATGGCACTTTCACTCTGCCAGACACAAACACCTCCCCTGCCAGGTACCGAGAGCAGAGCACTGCACACTGACTCACACACACACACACTCACACACCTGCATAGACCCGCTTATTCTCACACACACACACCTGCGTAGACCTGCTTATGCTCACTCTCTTAGACACTCACACACCTGCATAGACCCACTTATTCTCACACACACACACACTCACACACCTGCATAGATCCGCTTATTCTCACACACACACACCTGCATAGACCCACTTATTCTCACACACACACACACACACACACACACACACATGCTCACTCTCTCAGACACTCACACACCTGCATAGACCCACTTATTCTCACACACACACACACCTGCATAGACCTGCTTATTCTCACACACACACACACTCACACACCTGCATAGACCCACTTATTCTCACACACACACACACCTGCATAGACCTGCTTATTCTCACACACACACACACTCACACACCTGCATAGACCCACTTATTCTCACACACACACACACCTGCATAGACCCACTTATTCTCACACACACACACACACACACACACACACACATGCTCACTCTCTCAGACACTCACACACCTGCATAGATCCGCTTATTCTCACACACTCACACACCTGCATAGACCCACTTATTCTCACACACACACACACACACACACACACACACACACACACACTCTCACAGTTTTACTTTTCCCTGTGTTTCTCTGTTTGTTCCCTGATAATGCACTAAATCTTTGGCTCTTTGGCATGTGCAGAGGTGCAGTGTGGGATACCTCCCTCAACACAGCTAAAGACGATTATGGAGGCTAAACCTTCATTAGCCCACAATGGAGGGAGCCAGAAGATTTGCTTTTATTCCAGAAAACACAATTATTCATTTGGCTTTGATTAGCTCTCAGCTCGGACCGTTCAGCTGCCCTGTGTCAGACTGCAGAATGAACATAGCTGGTATTTAACTGACATTCTAATACTATTTGCTGTCATAGATTGTAAAGTTTTTGAGGGAAAAGCGCTGGGGTTTCCAGAATACCGGTCTGAGCTCATAGAGACTGACAAGCAGCTAGAGGGGGCTGGCCAGCCATCACAACATTGTTTCCATGGCGTTGTAGAGCTGTCGTTACTTTAGTTTCACTCACGTTAGAACTGTTACTCAGAAAAACAGAGAGAGAGAGAGAACAGTAAGACACAGAGTGCTGAAATTTCCCATTCACACTTCATCAGTGCATGGGTGACTCCAATGTCCATTAAAACCTCACTCACTCACAGCCTTCAGCGTGAGGAAGCACCTGATCACATGACTTAAAACCTCACTCACTCACAGCCTTCACCGTGAGGAGGCACCTGATCACATGACTAAAAACCTCACTCACTCACAGCCTTCAGCGTAAGGAAGCACCTGATCACATGACTAAAAACCTCACTCACTCACAGCCTTCAGCGTAAGGAAGCACCTGATCACATGACTTAAAACCTCACTCACTCACAGCCTTCACCGTGAGGAAGCACCTGATCACATGACTAAAAACCTCACTCACTCACAGCCTTCAGCGTAAGGAAGCACCTGATCACATGACTTAAAACCTCACTCACTTACAGCCTTCAGCGTAAGGAAGGACCTGATCACATGACACATGGGGGGGGGGGGGTTCACATGGAAACCTAAGACTGCCGTGTTAAAACATTCAAACATCACCAAGTGTTTTTCTGAGGGCCCCACTACACAGCACTCCGTTACACATCAGCGTAGGCTCAGACAGCCACATCACTACCCTTAATGACGGACTGCTCGTGTCGTGATAAACTTGTGTTGTCGTGACGGATTTCCTTGGTCATGAGAGACTTGGGTAGTCAGATGACACTGACGGATATGTGATTATCAGAGCTGTGGGCCAGTGATCCTGGCACGCTCCCCCAGGGAAGGTTCGCATGCACGGTGGCTCTGTAATAAATTAGCTTCCCCCCAGCCCTGTCCTGCTCTGCTGTGTATCTTCATATAGCCAGTTTTATAAACTCCTGACATAATTATGCACCGCATTCGGTCCCAGGCAGGAGGCAACGGCAGAGACAGCACCATCCATCAAATGCTTCCATGTCAAAACTTCCTGCCCACAGGAACCCATTCGGCCAATCAGAGAGCGGCATGCCCTCGGCCAATGGGGTGCAGATCCACATGCCCAGCGAGGCAATGAAACCGAGTCACCCTCACAGCACCATTTCATCGCTCAGCTGTGCCGCACGAGTGAGCGAAGGCTTTCATCGTCCCACTAATACACAAATGATGCGGCTTTGATGACACTTCCGCCGTTATATTTATGGCGATTGTAATTGATACAGAAAAGATTAGGATGTAAAATTATGTTAAGACTTGTTTATGTAATGGCGAATATAAATTGGGGCTGGCATATGTGCAACTTTTTTTTTAAAATGTAACAGTGAACACAACACCATCACAGTCCTTGATCAAAGTAAGTTTTTGGCAGATCTGCAGAGAGGAAAATGCACTAATGACCATTAAGCTCGCTCATCTCATCTTTACAGTGCTGCTGAAGGAATTCACACTAAAATTTTATATACTGTGTTTTATATACTTATTGGTTATAACCTGTATAATTTATACCTAAGCATTAAGATTATGCTTTAAATTATGGAGATGATTTATATGCGTAACGTCAGGTTTTTTTTCTTTTTGAAGGCTTGAAAATATTCAGTGAACTAATGTTACTTTACAGTCCCCTGCATCAAGTGCTGTGATAAATTAATGGCGTTTTTATTATTTTATGGTGTCATTACATTTTTACTGATCACTCTGGCGCGATGGAGCGATAAAGGACACAAGGTACCCCTCCGCACCGGCCATCCGGCCCACGGAGACGCTCGACACCCGCTCACGGTAAACAGTGCCATAAAAGATATTTATAATGTGAATTACACAGAGCAGGGTGGAGCTCTGACTCTTCACACCTCTACGGGGAGAGAGAGGGACACTCGCATGGAGGGGAGCAGAGCGAGAGTGAGAGAGATAAGGAGAATGAAAGAGGGATATTCACACTGTAGAGAGGAAGATAGAGGCTTGCACTCAGTCAAATGCTTGTTTCACATTTCAGGGTGTATGCAATTACAGCGTAAAATGGTGAACTTGAAATTGAGCCAAACGGCCTGTTCTCGTCATCATACCTTCTTATGTTGAAACAGACTTTACATTCCAGCATGCTTTCCTTTGAGCACTGCAATTTATCTGAGACATGGAAACATGTCCTTTGGAAATGTTTTCTGTTCTTTCAGTGCTTAAGCAGAATGGTGTCTGTCCTTAGAAAGACTGGCTGAAATGTGCATGCCCTCAAGTTTGTTTGATTAAATCCCGGCCAGAGAAAGACAGACAGGGAGAGAGGGAGAAAGAGAGAAGGACGGAGACATATTGAAGTGTAGAGAGAAAGACTCAGAGAGAGAGAGAAAGATGAGAGGAGAGGAGGAGAGAGAGCGGGATAAGGAGAGAATGGGGCTGCAGAAACAGAAGGACAATGCTGCTTCAGGCTTCCCTCCCTTCCTGCGCTCCGTCTCTGCTCCACGCCACCCGATTCCCTCAAATGATTCCAGCATGCCGCCCTCCAGCCCGCGTCTAAAATTATAGCGGCTCTCTCCAAGCAGAAGTGGAAAAAGGCAACCACAATAATCCCATCCTCTCCCCCTCCCTCTCCCTCGCTCTCTCTCTCGCTCCCCTTTTTTTTTCACCGCCTCGAATTTGGTTACAACTGCGTTTTGTTCTAGCGGAGCGTGGTTGCAGAGTGAAGTAACCCGGCGGTGGGCGATGGCAGCAGCGCTGGAACATATGAACTTTTCATCCGGACCCGCAGGGAGCCAGCTCCGGGCCGCAGCGCGGGCTTCAATCAGTCCGACCGCAGAGCATGTGCCTGAGAGCGGGCTCCCGGACCGCAGCGCATATTTTGGGTGGCTGGGGCTCGGATCGGCTGAGCCGCTGTGCTGCGCCGCTGTGCTGCGCCACTGTACTGCACTGCTCCTTTATAAATAGCATGTCCACAGCGGTGCGGTTTCAAGTCTTACGCACATGGCCCGCGCGGTTACCGAGAGAGAGAAAAGAAAAAACCCGGACGACCACCACCGATCGCTCTTCAGAAACGCATTCGAAGCACACAGTTTTCCTTTTGTGTCTTCTTCCTTTTTGAGTTTTATTTTATAATTTTTCAGAAAAAGCAAAATACAGTGTGCTACTAATGTCAGAGACTCACAGGACAGAGCCAAAGGAAAGCGAGCGGCAGGAAGAGGAAACGGAGCTGGACAGGTGCGGGCATACGCGAGCGGAGCGGCTTGTTGTGTGATTTTGTCAGCATGCAGCGGACGGCCAGATGCCGGAGTAAAAGCAGTGCTCTGCATCCTCAACGACCTTCAGTAATGAATGAGGCTCAGAAATGAAACTACAAAAGACGTGATGCAGCCCTGAATCACTGTTATTATCATCTACTGTCATTCAGCACACGGTGCGGCCTGATGCGGGCGCCGGGGAGCGTACGCTGAGCCAGGTGCGTGGAGAGGTGCTGGAGCTACTGCAGAACGCACGCGGACCATAATGCAACACAAGCACCCAGGCGGCGGCCTCGCCAGCTGTTCACCGCGTGGTGGAGCGGCGAACACACTCACCCGGCTTTAGACTCCACTAGATCTGCCTTTTTTTTCTTTTGTGTCACACCGTGCCAAATATAGACAATGATGACTTCACATTTGACGCAAAGATCTATGTCCATACACCCCCTCCCCCCCCCAAAAAAAATCATCTGCTTTTAATCTGCCTTAAATGCCCCCATCCACCCCCACCCCCAGGCTCTGTTATTCCTGATTCTGCAGCTCTCCAGTAGTCAGAGTTATGAAGCGTTCAGACTTAAGCACATCCAGTTGTGCGGTGAGTCGGGAGGGGCTTTCATGTGGCTGCAAACCCCCCCCCCCCACCCCCTCGCCGGTGGGGGCAACAGACAGAGGGATCTGAGGATCCAGTTTTGGGGTGCCCTGTCCCCTTCCCTTTCCTTCATGGGCAGGCCCCACCCCCACCTCACGCAGCAGAAAACAGGGTGATTTTTAACGTTTGGGTTTCTTTATGTCTTTTCTTTATTTTTATAAAGCGTCTCTGGTGTCCCTGTGCTGCCGGGGCGCGTCCACTCGCCGGAGCTGAAGTGTGTTTCTAGCATCTTACTTCAATTAGGCCACCAGATCGACTGCAAATGCGAGGCCCACCAGGTCCGGGCCCGCTGCCAACCTAGTAGCTTTTTCTTTTCCTTTTTTTGCTTTTAATGACATAAAATACCCTATCATCACACATTAGAGCCTGATTTTTACTGAGCTGTAACTGTGCCTGCATTCAGCGCTGTCCATATTCTCAATTTAACAGAAACCATAGCCGATGCGCCCCCCCTCCTCTCTCTTAATTGTACGCTATCACTTTCCCTCATTTGTCCACCCCTGTTTCTGCTCAGCACTGCCTGATTTTTTTTTTTTTTTTTTGCGCATGTGATTTTATTCGGCGTCCGTGTTGAGATCATTAGCTTGTGCTCTCCGCGGGTCCCCAGCTCCCAATGACCCCGGACTGTTGACTGGGTCCAGCGGGAGCAGTTAAGTCTGTCTCCCATCACTCTCATATGGAGCGTTGCATTTACAATCATAATAATCTCAATAATAAAAAACAATCTGCCGGCCAGATCAGTCACAGCTGAGTGGAGTGAAACAGAGGCCTTTTTCTGCCGCGGTTCTGAGGCCGCTGCGGCCCCTCTTTCGCGGGACCGTAAACCAGCCTTTGTGGCCTCTTGCTGCCCCTGGTCTTCGTTGCCGTGACGATGCCATGAGCCAGGAGAGCGAGGGGACCCACAGAGCTAGGGGGTGGGGCCGAAGTTCGCCTTTGGTGTGCAGGGACGACGGTGAGAAATCAGGCGTTTGCTCAGTGGGTTAAACGGCTCGTACAGACCTAAACATACACACACACACACACACACACACACACACACACACACTTAAACACATATAAATTCCTTTACACACACACACTACACACACTTAAACACATATAAACTCCTTTACACACACAAACACATATAAACTCCTCTACACATCATTCAAACACACACATATATACATGCAAACTCGCAAGTACATTCAAATGCCTGTACAAGCACACGCACACACACACACACACACACACACACACACTCGAACCCTCCCAGAGAGATGGAGGTTATTTCTGCGTCTCTGGCAGGCGCAATGAGCTGGGTAAAGAGCATTAAGGTAAGGCAATCCCCCACAATAGGCCGGTCTGGCCGTGGCCAGCGTCTGGGCCCGGGGCGTAGCGGCGCATGCCAGGGCTTCTGCCGCGGCCAGGAAGTGCAGGCTGCTAATTTCAAAGACAGCAGTGGAGAAGGAGCAGAAAATTGCTTCCAGGACGGCGGGCCGGTGCAGATTTCACTCAGGCTCTTTGTGCAGAGGGCCTGAAAAGAGCTGTGCGCTCGCGCTACAGGCTAGCTGCGTATCCGCTAACCTCACAGCGGCCATCCTGCGTGAGTGCATCCAGAGTGCCCCCCCCCCACCCTGCCCAGCCCCACCCTGCTCTGGTGTTGCACGCCGGCTGAAGGAGCTCTCCCCTCATCAATAATGGACGGGGGGGGACGGGGGGGGGGTGGGTTGTGGCTGCTCGATAGGTTAACACGCACTGCTCTTTCGCCTTCTGACTCTCGTTTCGGGGTGAGTCAGCACAGCGCTGTGGACCTCTGAAAAGCGCATACTCTCCTAAAATGTGGCATTCATTGTGCAGTACAGAGGTTTTCCCTCCATTTGAAAACACCGTCAGCGAGACGTACAAACATAAACAAGGAGGTAATCTCTTCTGTTGTAGTTGTGAAGCATAAATATTTACTGAAACATGACCTCTTCGAGGACAGGGAAGCAGAGAGAGAGAGAGTGAGAGACAGAGAGAGAGAGATGAAGGGAAAGAAAAAGGACATCAGAAGCAGAGGCAGATAGGTAGAGAGAAAGAAAGTGAAATACAGAAGAAACTGCCACTGATATAGGCAGCAGAAAAGCTGAAAAGAGGAGAGATGGCTGAGACAGTCTACAGGGAGAACAGGCCGAATAGCCGCTGTGAGCTGGAGGAACAGGGGTCACTACTGTACCCCTATAAGAGGCAGGTACTCAGGTTCCCCAAACACCTTGGGCAGCTGAGGCAGTGCCCTGAGAGAGGAGGAGGGAGAGGCAGGGCTGACAAACACCTACCTGTCACAACATGATGGACAGGTATACAGCACACCTCACACTCACCCTGCCTGCCAAACACACTCAGAGAGGCCTGTGTTTAATGCCATTTAATTCCTTATATACTACCATTTTTCTTTTTTATTATTTGAGTTATTATTTGGTGTGTTCTCATTCCTCTGTGTTTGTATTTAAAAAGAAATAAGAAAGAAGGGATCGTATCACTTAAAATGTTACTTATACTGTACTAAAATGCAAAGAATAAGAAAGAAAAAGAAAGAAAGAAAGAAAGAAAAAAAAAGAAAGAAAGAAAGAAAGAAAGAAAGAAAGAAAGAAAGAAAGAAAGAAAGAAAGAAAGAAAGAAAGAAAGAAAGAAACGGTGGAGTCAGATCCAGGCCTGCCTGTGGTGCTCCGCAGCCTCGCGCTGTATTAAGAGAAGAATTGATCCATGTGTGAACAGCACTTAGGCCCATTCTGCAGCTCCGGTCGTTACACTGAGATAAATCAATATTTCATATCCCCTCAAACTGCCCTGCAGATGATTTTAACCTCTCCATAATCCCATCTCAGCCCGCTCTCCAGAGCCGTCCTGAGCGTGCTGGCAGTGATGACCCTCGCGGAGGCCCGCTGGGGGCGGCGCTCTTTAACAGCGGCCCATATTTACGCAGGTGAGCCTGTCCTCTAAATCATTAATGATGTGAAAGTGAGAGGAGCCAACGCTCTAACACAGAGCAGCTCAAATCACAGAGACACTACGCTCTAACGCAGAGCAGCTCAAATCACAGAGACACTACGCTCTAACACAGAGCAGCTCAAATCACAGAGACACTACGCTCTAACACAGAGCAGCTCAAATCACAGAGACACTACGCTCTAACACAGAGCAGCTCAAATCACAGAGACACTACGCTCTAACGCAGAGCAGCTCAAATCACAGAGACACTACGCTCTCACGCAGAGCAGCTCAAATCACAGAGACACTACGCTCTAACGCAGAGCAGCTCCAATCACAGAGACACTACGCTCTAACGCAGAGCAGCGCAAATCACAGAGACACTACACTCTAATGCAGAGCAGCTCAAATCACAGAGACACTACGCTCTAACACAGAGCAGCTCAAATCACAGAGACACTACGCTCTAACGCAGAGCAGCTCAAATCACAGAGACACTACGCTCTAACGCAGAGCAGCTCAAATCACAGAGACACTACGCTCTCACGCAGAGCAGCTCAAATCACAGAGACACTACGCTCTAACACAGAGCAGCTCAAATCAGAGACACTACGCTCTAACACAGAGCAGCTCAAATCACAGAGACACTACGCTCTAACGCAGAGCAGCGCAAATCACAGAGACACTACGCTCTAACGCAGAGCAGCTCAAATCACAGAGACACTACGCTCTAACACAGAGCAGCTCAAATCAGAGACACTACGCTCTAACACAGAGCAGCTAAAATCACAGAGACACTACGCTCTAACGCAGAGCAGCGCAAATCACAGAGACACTACACTCTAATGCAGAGCAGCTCAAATCACAGAGACACTACGCTCTAACACAGAGCAGCTCAAATCACAGAGACACTACGCTCTAACACAGAGCAGCTCAAATCACAGAGACACTACGCTCTAACGCAGAGCAGCTCAAATCACAGAGACACTACGCTCTAACACAGAGCAGCTCAAATCACAGAGACACTACGCTCTAACGCAGAGCAGCTCAAATCACAGAGACACTACGCTCTAACGCAGAGCAGCTCAAATCACAGAGACACTACGCTCTAACGCAGAGCACTTCTGTTTAAAATGTATTCTGTTACTTTATATTTATATACTGTAGGTTATCACTGGAAGTTTAATGTTTGAATTTCACTATCAAGTGAAGCCCTATCTATAATCTCACCTTGGCTTCCGAGCTCACCTGTGCAATACCTTTCTTTCTGCTTTTTATCTGTGTTTTCTCACTCTTGTGTGAGAATAAAAAAACCTAAACAGGGAAAGGGGATTTGGTTAAAGGACCAAATGCCTCGGTTTCTAATCTGACAAGGCACACACACTCTGTGCTGATCTCTGTGTTAATAAACTGTGCCAGCCTCATGGATGCTGTGCCCTGTGTTTACGCTGCTTATTGACTCTGAATGGCAGGCACACAGACCCCACTGAGCACGCTGAGATGAAGCCACACAGACGCACTCTGAAACAGCGAATGAACGGCCGTCTGTGTCTTTAAAATGCACAAAAAAGGAAGGGGGGGGGTCTGTTTGTTCCGTAAGGCTCTGTCTACAGAGCCTGATCATGTGACATCAGGGTTCAACAAACCTGAAACTCTGTGTGCTCATCCTGCACCGGCTACACGGATCACCCCAAACAGTGATGGCTGTTTTAATGCATTCAGCAGCCTATGGCAGTGGGGTCGCCCGCAAGATCGCGGTCAAACCGAAGCACAGAACGTCCAGGGCCCTGTGGCACCACAGCTTTCAGTGCACACTCTGCACACTCTGTGCTCTTGTTGTCCTCCTCTGCAGATCCTGGCAGGGGCATGTTAATCCAGGCCTTTGTGTGCCTGTTCCTTTCTGGAGCTCAGAACACACCTCGCACTGTTAACACAAAGCTGAAGAGCTGGGATTTGTGTCCGAGGTGAACTCTTCTCACTTCAAAAAAACAAAAACCCAAAAAAACCTCCACATACCAGCCATCTGATTTGAGCAGGCACACACACACACACACACACACACACACTCACACCCTGAGACTGGCAGGCAAGAACAGAACAGCACACAATTGAGTCAAGACAAAACTAACTGAACAAAAGGGGAGGGAGCGCTAGCGCTAAGCTCCACCTGGTAAGAACAATGCAGACCTAGGTGTGTGCTGCCGGCTGAAAGCATTCCTTATCGGGCATTGTTGGGGCGACGCTTTCACATCGTGTCCTGGCACATTCTCCTGTGCATGGCTGACCACAGCCGCACCCCAATACTGAGCAACCTGCTGAGACAGCAGAGGGGCCTCCGAGAGACAGAGTGTGTGTGTGTGTGTGTGTGTATGACTGTCTGTGAGTGAGTGTGTGTGTGTGTGTGTGTGTATGTGTGTTACTGTCTGTGTGTGAGTTTGTCTGTGTGTGTGTGTGAGTGTGCGTGTGTGTTACTGTCTGTGTGTGAGTGTGTCTGTGTGTGTGTGTGACTGTCTGTCTGTGTGTCAGTGTGTGTGTGTGTATGACTGTCTGTGAGTGTGTGTGTTTGTTTGTGTGTGTATGTGAATCTGTCTGTCTGTCTGTCTTTCTGAGAGTGTCTGTGTGTGTTTATTTAGTGTGTGCGAGTGTGGTTGTGTGTGCATGTGTGTATTTGGTGTGTGTGTGTATGGGGGTGTGTGTGTCTATTAGACTCTGACCCACCCACTCAACCACTGGCTTGTGGGCCGATATCATTCACAAGCATCGTTCACGTAAACAGAAGTTTCGCACACAAAGTTTCACAAGGGGGAGAGAAACAAAGGTTCTTTGGAAATGGTGCAATTTGGAGATAAGGCTGTACAGGCAGACCTGTTTCTGAGAGAAAAATTGTGATGTTGACCTCATTTGTTTGGCGGGCCAGGGTTGCGAGTTATTGTTGAAGGTAACTCCATGTGGAGACTGGCCCAAAGCTCACAAGCTCTACTCCCGCCGGAAAATTCTGAGAACTGCACTGCACTACGGCTACATGTGTCCACAAAGTCGTGAAACACACATGGTCTGAAGACTTATGGACAGGAAAGGGGAAGTAAAAAAAATGTGTTGTCTAAAGGTTGTTACCAGGTAACACTGTCTAACAAACACCAAACAAACAACAAGGAACCTAGAAAGTAACAACTCAAAGGAAGTGAAAACTTTTTAGCACTTCCAAAGGGGCGTTTAAGGGAACGAAAAAACTCGAGAGAAAAACCAAATCGTAACTTCTGTGAGCTGGTGGGTACGAAACAGCGCTCTGAAGGCCTGACACAGTTTGGGCACCTTCTAAGGCACTCCACCGCACGGAGAAAACACACTTCTCAAAAAGTTTTTTCTCCTTTTTTTTGAAAAACCTAATTCTAAATTAAATAAATGAAATCAAAATAGATATTCATGGGATATGTTTTTTATATATACATTGACCTAGTTGTGGCTGGCGGTTGAAAGTGTCAGGCGTGTGAAATATTAATGAGCTCTCTCCCAGCTCCTGTCTGGACCAGCTGCCAGAGGCGCATCAATCACTTGGAAGACGCGTGTTTTTCCCCTCCTTGACGAGCTGATTGATTGAAGATATTTTTAAAGGGAATCCCAGAGAGGGGGGGTGGTCCTGCTCAAAGCAGCATGTCCCACATGGGAGGGGCGCGTTGGGGGGGGAGAGGGCAGGAGGGCTGTTTTAATTGGGCAGAGACACCACAGCTCGCCCGTCCGGCACCAGAGAGGACCCAAGCTGGCCCCTGTGCCCCTTAAACTCGGAGAGAGAAGCGCACCAATGCCAGCGCCAAGCCAGTGCGCCAAGCCAGCGCCAGGCAAGTGCCACTCAAGCGCTCCGGACGCAAAGCGGAGAGATGAATACGGTCTTCTAGGAACCCTTTTCTCAAGAAATTGAGCTCAAGTTCAGACAAACAGCAGGGTGTGTAAAATAAGGCTAATAATTCAATAATTGTGACATGGGTTTTTTAGTTATTAGAAGGGTGTGTATTTGTGTATTTTTGGACTTGTGGGCGTGACCTCTCGTGTATGTGTGTGCATGTGTGTGTGTTAGTAGTATGTGTGCTTGTGTGTGATTCTATAAGAATTGGTGTATGTGTATATCGGCACAGGTTTGATTTAGTGTGTGATTGAGGATGGGTACGTGTGTGATTGGGTTTGAGCTGGAATGTTTGTGTGTGTGTGTGCGTGTGTAAGACTGTGTGTGTGTGTG
>JAFBMS010000682.1:69982-77482 GCA_019788955.1 Albula glossodonta
TTGGGGGGGGGGGGGGGGGGGGGGGGGGGGGGGGGGGGAGGCAGTTGTCATGGATACGGCTCACATAACAGTTCATCATCCAATCAGCTGAAGTGTCACAGATGATCTCAAAAGTGCCACAGGTGCAGTAGAAGGCCAGTTTTATTCTGCTTCACCTATACATTAAAAAAAGTAATTGTGCATTTATGTGGCCAAAAGCCTGTGTATGCGTGTGTGAGAGCGTGCATCTGTATATATATATATATATATGTGTGTGTGTGTTTCTGTCTATGTTTGTGTGTGTGCACGTGTGTCCATGCATGTGTATATGTGTGTGTGTGATTGTATCTGTGTGTCTGTGTGTGTGTTTGTGTGCCTGCGTCTGTGTGCTCACACATGTCTGTGTGTGTGCGTGTATGTGTGTGTGTGTGTGTATATGTGTGTGTGCCTGTGTCTGTGTGCTCACACATGTCTGTGTGTGTGCGTGTATGTGTGTGTGTGTATGTGTGTGTGCCTGTGTCTGTGTGCTCACACATGTCTGTGTGTGTGCGTGTATGTGTGTGTGTGCCTGTGTTTGTGTGCTCACACATGTCTGTGTGTGTGCGTGTATGTGTGTGTGTGTCTGTGTATGTGTGTGTGTGCCTGTGTTTGTGTGCTCACACATGTCTGTGTGTGTTCGTGTATGTGTGTGTGTGTGTCTGTGTATGTGTGTGTGTGCCTGTGTTTGTGTGCTCACACATGTCTGTGTGTGTGCGTGTATGTGTGTGTGTGTCTGTGTATGTGTGTGTGTGCCTGTGTTTGTGTGCTCACACATGTCTGTGTGTGTTCGTGTATGTGTGTGTGTGTGTCTGTGTATGCGTGCGTGTGTTTTAAATGAGCACTGGTCTAATTTACAGATCAAAGTGAGGTGACGCTCAGAGGAGGTTAAACACACTGGAATGTTAATTTGGAATATAAATGTGATTCTTCTTGAGACGTAATGACTAAGAATGAGGACAGAGACACAGGCTGCAGCTAGTTCACCACAGCTTATTAACTGTGCAACTATTTAAAATCTTTCTTTCCTAAATCCAAACATGCAATTTGAGCTCTCACACGTTAGAGAAAACATCAAATTATGAGTTTATTCTTGACGATGTAGAAAAGGATAAAACAGATCCTAAACCACACCATCACCAAGGGTAATGCGCAGCGACTGACTTTAAAATTGCTACAAAATATAGAGGAAGTCGTGTCAGATCCAAGCGTGTTTTTAATTCTTCTCAAGTCAATTTGTTGCTAATCTATTTTTAAATTCTTCCGTTTCTGCATTCAGGGTGAATTGTCTCTCATTTGGTGAAAAAGCGAGGCGCTTTTGTGTCCGAATTATAGAGCCTGGAATGTTGGTGTTTCACCTTGAGATTATTATTTTACAAGAAAAGATTTGGGGAAAATCTAAATTATTATCATTTATTATTATATGTTTTGACATAGCAGCTAAGGAAAAAGTACTTGAAAATGAAAGTCAGGGAAAGGTTTTCTCTGGCCATCAGGAGCAGACGCACAGTAAACGTCCTTGACTACATTCCAGAGATATCCCATGAGCCCCCTTTAAGTGATAACCTCGTGACATCACCAAACAACCATCCCTGGGCCCATGAGGGGGTGGGGGGGGCGGTGAGAAGGAGGACCGAACTTTAAAACACCCCTCAGCCAGAATGATTTAACCCCAAAACCTGCGTGATCAGATGTTCAAATGCTTTCATCTCAGAGAAGGAGACTGACCAATCAATCAAACTTTGGCCTAAATGTGACTCAGAATAGCCTGCTCATCTTGCTAACGTGGTTTCTGTGCATTTATGTCTGTGTGTGAATGTATGTGTTTAAATACGTTTGTGTGTGTGTATGTTTCTGTGTGTGTGAATGCGTCTCTCACCCAGAGAGGACCCCCGCCCTAGGGCGCCCCCTAGGGGGCTGGGAATGGTGCTCTTGGAGGGCAGGCTGTTGGGGCTGCTCTTGTTGCCGGGGAACAGGCTGTGCGTGGGCGAGGTGGGGGACTTCAGCTGCTCCGCTGTCTTGGGCCGGGCGGACAGGTTTAGGGGCTGTGTCCCCTCATCCTGGTGGGACAGGGAGGTGGAGAGATGGTCTCGTTAGATCATGCTCAAAAGATGCTAATTACCCAGCAGGCATCCCGATTACCCAGCGTTACAGTGCTCCAAAACAATGCTTCCCTTTAGGTATTGCACAGCATGCTAATTACTGTGTTACAGCGAGAGGAAAGCAGAGGAAAGCATTGCTTGAGTGCACTGTATTGCAGGGTAATTAGCAAAGCACACTGTGCACTATAGGCATTGCATTGGTATTGTCTGAGTGTGCTGTAATGCTACATGCTAATTACCTTGCGTTACCCCACGCCCATACAATGCTTCACTCTGATAACGCACAGTGTGCTAATTACCCTACGTTACAGCGCACTCACAGAATTCTTCACTCTGATAGCGCACAGTGTGCTAACTACCCTGCGTTACAGCGCACTCACAGAATTCTTCACTCTGATAGCGCACAGTGTGCTAATTACCCTGCGTTACAGCGCACTCACAGAATTCTTCACTCTGATAGCACACAGTGTGCTAATTACACTGCGTTACAGCGCACTCACAGAATTCTTCACTCTGATAGCACACAGTGTGCTAATTACACTGCGTTACAGCGCACTCACAGAATTCTTCACTCTGATAGCACACAGTGTGCTAATTACACTGCGTTACAGCGCACTCACAGAATTCTTCACTCTGATAGCGCACAGTGTGCTAATTACCCTGCGTTACAGCGCACTCACAGAATTCTTCACTCTGATAGCGCACAGTGTGCTAATTACCCTGCGTTACAGCGCACTCACTGAATGCTTCACTCTGATAGCGCACAGTGTGCTAATTACCCTGCTTCTCCAGGGCTGGGGCTCTTCATTCATCTGCCGGCTCCCTGCCATGAGCACTTCCTCCCAGTCACTGCGCTGCTTTGTTTGGGCTAATTAATGCAGGTACTGCCTTACTCTATGTCTTCATCTGCTCGTCTCAGTTCCCCTCGCTCTGTCTCTCTCTTACTGCTATTATCACGAGGCAAATTACTCAAGCACATCAAACAAAGGCTCTTAGACGTGTAAATAAATAAGGGATTATAATTCATAGGTACATGAGGGATCCTTGTTTCTGACACTGTTACGGAGCACGCACACACACACACACCCCCACACCCATATCATTCATTTCTAGCTCTGCTCTCAAACTTAGACTTCTTTTTAAATGCCGAGGTTTTTCAGGCCAAAAAGAGCTGCATGTTGTTTTGTAATTCGTGTTTTATTGACATATTTATTTTTTAAATCCCAAAAGGCCTAGATGGGGCCTTTTATCCTTTATCTAGGTGTATCAGCAGAGGGAGGCCGAGTTAAACGTGTTTTACTCGGCCAGTTGGAGAGGATGTCAATTTGTGGAGTGAGCTGAAGTGGAATGGCCAGTCAGGCCCATGGAGAGACCCAGACAGAGAGGCAGAGAAATAGAGAGAGAAAGAGAGCGGAGGGAGAGATAGAGAGGTAGAGAGCTCTTTTAGCAGCTCAGCAGTGGGCTGAGTGGAGAGGGGGATTCTGCTTGACTGGTCTGTGGCGGCTCATCAGTGTGGGGTTCGTGGAGGCGCGGCGCAGAGAGCCATTGTTGAGGCTGATGGGATACGAGCGGTGGTGGCGTACCCCTGGGCCCCATGCTTGGGCTCCCCACCGCGGGGGGCATCATTTACCCAGGGCACACTGGTGACCTGACAGGAGGGGTGGATGTCACACACACACACATGCACGCACACACGCACACGCACGCATGCACGCATGCATGCACACACACACACGCACACACACACACACACACGCACGCATGCACGCATGCACACACACGCACACGCACGCACACACACACACACACGCACACACACACACACACACACACACACACGCACGCACACACACACACGCACGCATGCACACACACACACACACGCACGCGTGCTGGGATCTAATGCCAGGGTGGAAAAGAGGCTCAGTCTCCCCACCACTGCAGTTCACCATAAAACACCGTTTCTGATTGAGTTCACACATCTCAGACCTCAAAGCGTTCCCCTGTAAGAAGTGCATGGCCTTGCCCTGTAATGGTAGATGTTGCCGTGGTAATTACTGTTTGTCATTAAATAAAGCTTAGAAACTGCGCAGTATTTACACAAACGTAGAGTGCTGTCTCATTAGACTAAAGTCCGGATTGAAATTTGTTCACAAATCCCCCGGCAATTTGAAACTGTAAACCAGAGAGAGAAACTAAGAGTGGAAGTTAAAAACAGCCGCCGAAGAGGCAGGAAGTTGAGTGTCAGATGCCCTCTCCTGCACACAGATCCACTTTACTGAGCATCTGAAGGAGGCAGGGCCATGCCATCCTGTGGTCATGAGGGTGGGGGGCAGGAATGAATAAGGAGGAGGCAGGGCCATGCCATCCTGTGGTCATGAGGGTGGGGGGCAGGAATGAATAAGGAGGAGGCAGGGCCATGCCATCCTGTGGTCATGAGGGTGGGGGGCAGGAATGAATGCGGGTCACAGCTGATCCCAGACATGATTAACCCCATGCACCCCCGCCCGTCTGAACTGCGACGCTGCATCCAGCCTCTCTGGTGTGGCGCATGTTTGTGATTACGTTTGCGCCGGGCGGAGATGAGGAGCACGCTCTCTGCGTTGGGGACCTCAAGCAGAGCCATATGGCCCGCAGTGCCCTGGGGCCACTGCTGTTTGTTATTTAAAGAATAAAAAGAAGAAAAACATTATTTAAACATTTCCCCTTTATGAAAACATTTTCATTACGGCGCTCCTCTGCTGCGATCGCTCTGTTTAGTCCCTGTGTCGCTGCAAAGCCTGTGTGCGCTCCATAAACACAAAAGAGCCCCAAAAGACACTGCTGTCCAGGAACGAGCCCTGCGCGGGGGGGGCTCGTTAAACACCGATGGGCCCGAGGTCTGGGCCCCAGTTTCCTCTCTCATTTACTGTGAACTGGCACGAGAAGAGTGTTGTGGGGGGGCAGGTCAAGCACTTCTCCAGTACGGGCATGGGGGGAGGGGGGTGTATCATGCTGTATCCTCCGATCAGGGGATGGGGCTTACCTTGACTTGAGTGACAGGGCTGGAGGACCTCTTCTCGCTCTTGAGGCCGGAGGGTGAGATGGGCCCTGACGAGTTGGGGGGCTGTGGGAGGGACACCATCTTGGCTCCGGGAGAGACCTGCATGCTGGCCAGTTGAGCAGCATACAGTTGCTATGGGAGGAAAATGAACAACAGCATTAGAGCCCAGAGCCATCCCATCATTCAAAGCCACCTCCTCATCCTCTCTCCCTTTATGACACTGCCAGCAGGGGGCGTAGCACCAGGGGCAAAAAGGGTACTAAGTACACAGGGCCCAAGGGTTTGAAAGGGCCCATGAAAATCTGGCAATTTTTTTTTATAAAAAGTGGAGGGATCCTCAGAGCCTGCCTGTGTACAGGGCCCAGAATGTCTAGCTACGCCCCTGCCCGGCTCCGGGGGTTTGCATTGCATAGTGACACGCTGTTTCCAGAGGAAGAGAGCAGCCTTAAGACCCCAGGCGATCGCGCCAGGCAGGGCTGGAGTTTCCCCTGACAGAGGCCGTACGCAGGCACACATGTTGTCTTAGGACCAGCATGGGTAACCCTTGTGAGTGTTGGTGATGTACGATTCGCATGAATACACGGCCTGAGAGACAGGCGGGGAGCGAGGTGCCAATCTTTCAGCTGCACGAGGAGCGCGGCTTGTCTCCGTGACTACGGAGGGGTGGTGTTTACACCACTGGGCGGCGTGTAGCAGGCGCTGATTCTGTCAGCCGGGGACCCAGACTAGCGTTTTGGCTCAGAGATGGGGGGGCACACAGGCATTACACTCCAGCCCCCTGACACTGCTCAGGGTTTCTGTAACCAAATCATTTTCTGCAAAAAATCAAACTTTATTGATGAGTGAAGCAGGTCATTGATAGGGGATTTGCTTTGTTCTCAACTCCGTCAGTCTGATATCGAACCCCTGGCCTCGACACCGACCACCTGGAGAGCGAACAAACCGTGAGCCCAGTGACTGGCTGGTCCCCGTTCCCTTTGTGGCCAAAATGCTGCAAGCTTTTCAAATTACAGAATTGACAAACATGCCCTAAACTCCCAGAGCTACTCAGCCTTATGACTGGGCTTTGTGCTCATTTCTGTTAATTTGGCTAAATCCAACCCACTGCTGTATTATTTCCTCCTCCCGATAGCGGTTTTGATAACCCAGCACAATCATATGCGCACTGAAGTGGGACTGTAGTTCTACAACGCACGCGAGAAATTACTGGGGTCACACACAATGCTATTGGAGCATCTTCCTGTATCCTCAGGGGGTAGGGAGAGAGAAAGGGAGGAGCTAATGGAGAAGGAGAGGGGAATGGAGAGAGGGAAGAAAGAGACACAGAGGCTCTGTGGAGCTGGCGGCTCCTCTCTCAGGCATGGGGATGGTATTGACTTGTGAGCAGGAGAGTGGGTAAATGGGTATTTTGTGCTGCTAGCGGCGTGGCGGTGGGGGGTGGGGCAGAATGGGGCGGCTGTTTAGGCGAGCTCCCCCCAAAACGCCACTAAATGCCCGCCTTTCAGGCCGCCATGATGGGAGAGATACCGCCACACGGACCACCGCCCCTCCTCCACCTCTCCACTGCTTTTCATCACCTTAAATAAGAGTCTTTGTCTGGCCCCGCCCCCCTCCAGGTGTACAGCCCAATCCCAGGAGAGCATCTTAATTTATGCGGGGGAGCAGCCAAACCCACAGCACCTTTCAGTTCTATATGATCTACACAAGTCTTGCTTTTCATTTATTTATTTTTTCATGATCTGTTCTTTAGCCCGTCTGTTGCTTTGCAAACTTTCATTCACTGTATCATGTTGATGGAACACTTCCCGTGTTATTCGTACAGCGGGTCTTTTTATTTTTTGGAAGGACAGTACAAATTTTGGGGGAAGCCTGCCCCCACATCTTCCGAACCCTTCACTGGATTCTCCTGCTGAACTTAAACACATGGGGTCTTTATTTGACAGAAAAGGGGGGGGATTGTGGCCCCCCATTCAGACACTGTGTTCAAGCATGGCACTGAAATGCAATCCAATCTAGGCTGCAAACCTGCCAGGTTAGCAGCAATCATGTTAGCGCCCACCATGTTAGCACCACACAAAGAGGACACTCTTTTGGAGGACCTGGAGCAGACCAGTACATCAGCAGGAGAAACACCTGATTAGGTTCCTACAGTGATAGCACACACACACACACACACACACACACACACATGTAGACTCACACACAAATGCACACTTTCATAGTGCTCATTTGTCCCCAAAATCCACAACAAAAATGAAGAATCAGTGCAGTCACGTAACTTCTGCTGCTGTCCTGAACAAATGAGTCATCATCACAGCTTGAAGGTGTTCTGAAACTACA
>JAFBMS010000682.1:84982-114982 GCA_019788955.1 Albula glossodonta
CGCAGTTATAATTTTTCACTGTTCGTCACGCAGGCTCCCTCAGAGAGTCGCCCCACAGTCCTGAGTATCACCGCAGCGATAGACGGTAACTGCAGTGTAAAATCACCACTCCAGCAATTTAGCATTCAATGCTTTAAAGCTTTAGGATGTGGCAAGGCCATGCAATTAGAAAGAAAAGGCAGAAGAAAGGAGAGATTTCATTGGGCAGGAGCCCCTGGCGGCTCCCCGTGCGTGTTTGTGCTCAGAGAGCTGAAGCTCCGACCAGGCCCAGATGTTCTGCTTTATCCAATAATGCTTCCTCTAAAACCGCTTAAACGGAAAAGTCTGCTTCTAATGATAAAAAACAGGCCCTTCTCAAAGTTCCCCTCTGCCTTGTTTATAACCCCCTGCTTTTAAAAAGAAAAAAAAATGCAGAGAGAGAGAAAGAAAGGAGCAAAAACAATATATCAAGCGGAGAATGGGAGTTAAAGAGATTGTTTTCCTCCGTGCAATTGATGCAAGGTGATCGCGTTTGGCAAACAAATTAAGTGGCAATCTGAAAACAAAATAAAATACAATTCTTTACTTGAATTAGAATAATTCCTTCGGCCGCGGCCTCATTGTGTTTTGTCTTTTTTTTCACCCTGCTGAAAAATTGAATAGCGGGAACAGGACTCTGGCCAGCAGCGGCTACCGGCCACAATCTCCATGGCAATTCCGCCCGTTAGGTGAGAGGTGTCAGTTCTAATCAGGCTGGGCCCAGCCAGGATGAAGCCATTGTTTCCTGGATCCTTGCAGCTCATCGGAGGTGTGAATGTGTGCTAATGAAGAGAGGCACTCAGTGTGTGAAATAGTTTACGCGCATGCTGTCCCCCGAGGACGGCCTCGGAGCAATCTGTCAGGGAAGCATTGAGTGAAATTACCCTGCGCGCAGGTATTCCTGGTGACAGCGGGGAGGGGGGGGGGGCATGGGGAAGGGGGGAGGGGGGCACTGTGCAGTCCCTCCGTATTGACAAGCAAATTACACTTTCTAACACTCAAACGCCACGGGCCTTGCCTTGTTCCACCACGTTCTCACTGATAGGACCAAAACCTTTTTGTTGTTGTCTTTTTTTTCCTCCACTCTTTCTTCCAGCTGCCCCACATGGGGGTGGAGGGGGGGTGGAATTATTGGCGGGGGGGGGGGGGGTGTCAGAAGCTTTGTGCTCTCGCCTGCGAACTGTTATGACACCGAAAATCATTAAAGTGTGCCGCCACCGCCACCATCAACATTAAGACTGGCAGCGCGGGCCAGCCCTCGCCCGGATGGCTGAGCACATTACTGCTGCAGCATTGTGGGAATTAAGTCCTCCAACCAAATGATTTTTTAAGGTTCATATATTTTCGCAATCTAAATAGGATAAATTGGTTAAAATGATACCTTGCCAGGATGCTGACAGGAGGAGATGTTTTAATTTGAGAGGCGGGCGCAGACAGGCGCCCTGTGCCTGCAGTGGGAGGAGCTGTGGAGAGAGACACCGCCATCCAAACCGTCAGCGATACCGCCATTAACGAGGCCACCACTCCAGGCACTTACCTCTGATTAAAGCGCATGCGCTGCTCATGGCTCTGCCGCAGATTCTGTCAGAAAAACAGCCATTACGTTTGGTTTGAGGAGATGATGACGATCTTAGATTTGGGTTTTCAAATGCACGGCGCTGTCTGAATGCTCTGTAAGGTGAGCCTCACCGCGTCTGCGAACTGCAGATGCGCTGAGTTTATCCCCACGCCGCAGTTGCTCGCTCTTCCATGAGTACGCCCTTCTTTGTCCTCATCTGACTCTTCCTCCTCCCTCTCCCTCGCTCTCTCCCTCTCTGTCTCGCTGGTCTGGACCCGTGCTGATGCCCAGACGAAGAGGAAAGTGAATTTAATCATCTTCTGTCCTCGCCTGAGTATCGCGTTTTAATCACTCTCCTTCGAGTCCTTTGCAGGGGCAACGGGAGTGGTCACATGACCTGTTGATGGCGGTGGCAGCGGGTGCAGCGGTTACAGAGGGAAAGGGCATGTTTCGGGGGGAGTATCTGCATAGAGCAAATCGCAGCCACGAGCCGGAATATTCCGTGGGAGAACAGACTTCAATTAGTAGAGGATGGACCTCTTCACCTGTTCACCATGTGCCATAAAGTTCAGGGGAGTATCCAAGAAGCAGGCCCGGTTTGGTCCGGGTCTCGGCCCGTTCCCAGGGTTACGCACAGTGTCACATGACAAGGCCTCTCAGCATTAGATACGCTGCCAGACTGACTTGCATTTGGGCCAGTCACACCGCTAAATACTAACCCCTACCCTGCATAAGGACCAATCACACCGTTAAATACTAACCCCTACCCTGCATAAGGACCAATCACACCGCTAAATACTAACCCCTACCCTGCATAAGGACCAATAACACTGCTAAATACTAACCCCTACCCTGCATAAGGACCAATCACACCGCTAAATACTAACCCCTACCCTGCATAAGGATCAATCACACTGCTAAATACTAACCCCTACCCTGCATAAGGACCAATCACACCGCTAAATACTAACCCCTACCCTGCATAAGGACCAACCATGCTGCTAAATATTGAAACCCCCCACATGTTCTATGCACAACTCAACTAGCCAGGGCCTAATAAGCTTCCATATCGCATGCACATGCACACAGACACACACACACACACTCGCACGCACATGCACACACTCACACTCACACACACACGCACATACATACAGACAGGCAGATGCACACACTTGTAGACACACCTCGTTGAGCATGAGCAGACAGGTTTGCCCCCGTGGCATGGGCCGCCATTGTTCTGGCAGTGAGAGTGTGATAAAGCGACCCTTCCACTGCAGCTGCAGAAACTGTTGGGACCTGCCGAGCCCATCAGAGCTCAGAGCGAAACGCAGTGTGCGCACGGGACAGCCTGCACAGAGCGAGCACGTCCACCCGTACCGCACCCCCCCACCCCACCCCCTCAGACATTCACTTCTGTTTCGCAACAATCCTGGCTATCGTCACATCCTAACATCCCAACTCTATCTATGGCTTATCGCCTGCGGTTGACAAAACAATCCATGACCACGTAAAGTCACTCGTAGTCTCTCCTGTGTTTCTCTCTCTCTCTCTCTCTCGCTCTCTCTCTCTCACACCTTCCTCTTTTGTTTCAAAGGAATGCTAAGGCCACTGCGTCTCACATTGGAGATTCTCATTCAAGTAGTTTAAAGGAAAGTGAAATATTTATGGACAGACAGTTTCAAAAGACATTGCCCATCCTCAAACTTCAGAGATATGGCAAGGGCAAGTGAGCGGGCGGGGAGGGGGAGGGGGAGGGGGAGGAGGAGGGGGAGGGGTGTAATAGCATTAACGTAATTGTAGAGAGGGGCTTGTTTTTCTGTATTTGTTATGTAAATACAGCTTGATGAAAACAGCAGGGGAATACATATTGCCAATTTGAAAAGGCCGAGACCGAGGGCACGCTTTTGGTAGAGCTTAATAACAGTGATAATTGTAATGATAATGAGACTGGAGGGGAAGGAGCGTGGATTGTCTTTATGAAACATTAGCGCTGGAAGTTAGCCCGTGACACAAGCTGACAGGGTTCAGCACTAGCTGGGCGTGTCACAAGAGGACGCAGAGGCCCATCTCTGGATGAGCCCCCATCTCAGCCCACTGCTGCTCTGTTCAGTTTACACTGTGTATCCTGCTGTTAGGAAACACACACATACACACACACGCCTGCTCAAATACACATACACACATTGCCTGGTCGCACAAACACACCTATACTCAAACATATGCATATACACCCTTGTATGCATGGCCTTGCACACACACACGCAAACACACACGCAAACACACATACCCCATGAAGCAGCCCACCTCTGCAGGAGGAAGCAGAGGGGGGTGTATGCACAGACAGGGGCAGCAGCGGCTGTGTATGGGAGAACAGTCACACACAGGCTCTGTGCAGTCGCATCTGCGTGGGACTTAACGAGTGAGATCACTGCGTTAGCGTGACTTTATACGCCGCTGCTGCTATTATCATTATCATTATCACTCCGAGCTGTGGCCCCACCTGGGGGGTGCGGGGGGTAACTTTCCTATACAGCAGGAATAAATGGTGCACGTGAAGGTGCGCAGCCGGCAGGGCCGTCTTCCAGGGCGATTTTGCATCGCAGCGCCGTTATTTAGAATACAGCTGGTTAGCAATTTTCCGCTACAGGCTTGGCTGGCGTCCCCGGGAGCGGTGCGTACCTGAAGCTGCAGTGGGCTGAGTCCCGACGCCGCTGCGGCCGCCATCGTGGAGGGAATGAACTGCACAGGATAGTTATCACCTGCCAGAGAGAGAGAAGGAGGGAGGGAGAGAGAGAGAGAGGGAGAGAGAACAATGCGCACAGGTTGAGACAATGAGCAGGGCTGGCGGCAGGGACCCGGGCAAGCACCAACACGGCCCCCCCCAGGGCCCCAGGATACCCGCCCAAAACATCTGCAGCAACAAAAGCCCGACTGGAGCCTGCACTGAACTTTACACTCAGAGTTTACTCTCAAACTTTACACGCAACGTTTACTCTCAAACCTTACACACACAGATTACTTACAAACTTATATAGACTCTTATATTATGACACACACACACACTCTCTCTCTCTCACACACACACACACACACACACTCTCTTTCACACACACTCTCACACACACACACACACATAGGGTATCAGCAGAGGCCTTCAGACTTCCAGAGCAGGGCCATCTAATCAATGAGTACCAGGGGGAGTAAGGGACTGGACGGGGGGAAAAACATTAAATCTGGCCCCAGGCTTCAGCCTCCTCCTCCAATATCACAGGCCAGGAAACCCTATTCAAGATGCTCCTCTGCCTTGTAATCTAACATACATACGCTCGTTTTATTAGCCAAAAAAAGGCTTATCAAAGTCTCCTTTCACTCCTCAGTTCTACACCTTTCTCTTAACAAGGGAGAAAGCCCTCACAGGCTCTGTACATATTCATGCTTTGACGCGCTGCCTTTCGGCCCGTGTTAAAAGCGCTGGCAGAGAGAGCGGCCTGTTAAATAATGTTGAAAGGGCTTTGCGTGCAGTAGTAATGTAGAGGAAGCTCACAGTGCATTCCTTCTCTGCCAGATGGCCTGTTGTAAAAGGAGGGAGACCAATTAGGGAGGAACTGACAACCTCGGCTGGGGCGCCCCCCGTTTTTTAAGCACCCCGATATCCATGTCTCGCTCTAGGTACCATGGCAAACCACGGCCAGAGCTCCAGGAGGGATCGGCTCACTCCCAACCGTAATGGGAATCAAACTGTAACCTGAGAATCGAACCTGCAACCTCTGAGCTGCTACTGAGGTTGCCCTTGACTGGATGTACAGTATGTCATGAATGTTTTTCATAACAACTGAGACATATTGAAAAGAAATGATTGTAATTTTGAAATCTTGAGTCAATAAGCTGACTGTTAGCTGTAGGAGGGGGTTCTGACTTTATACCCCAGTCTGTCTCCGAGACGCAGGCATTCACGGCTGACTGAGAGACAGAGAGAGAGAGAGAGAGAGAGAAAGAGATGCTATAGAATGGCCCCATCTCCAGCAGGAAGTCCATCATCCTCCATGACCTCATCAGCCAGTGATGATGGGAGTGATGGCGGATCAGCCAATCAGGGGCCGGCATGGCCGCAACCGCCTCATTGCCCCGCCATCCCGCCGCCCCCCTCCCTGTGTCCGCTCCGTCCCGCCGGGTGCATATTTGCTTAAAGAATGGGCTGCCTTAACGCTCCAGCACTTTGGCTGGGCCATGGGGCACAGCGTGTGGGGCCCGAGCACCATCATTACTGCGGTCGGCCTCCTGGGGGCGTTGTGGGGAGCTGGGGTCGAGCAGCATGGCCACCACACAAACTCCCATTAGGCCTCGGGACAATGAGCTTGGACACATGGATAATGGGCGCTCTCGCTGCTGCAGAATTCATCTTGGGCTTTTCTTGTGCGTCCCACGTGAAATTGTTGTGGATAAACAAATATCTATACATATTTATATACACAAACAGAGGAGAGATGGTGCTCCAACTTTCATAATGCGATTACGGGGGAAGCTGAGCCTGGAGGTGGGGGGTGGGGGGCTAAAGAAAACAAAAATAGAAAACAGAGCAAGTTGAGCGAAACGCGTGAATTGTTTTTAGGGAGTTTTCCCCTCCCCCTGCACACTCATGAATAAGTCATGGGCCTCTGTACACCAGGAGCTCCACGCTGGAGGTTCCATAATAAACTCCTGTTATTTGTACTAAAACACTTTCCATGTCAAACGTATTAGAAACCCAAACCGGCAGACCGAACCCCCTCTGGCGTTTTGTTCCTGGCCTGTCATGCCTCCCTAGCTCCAAAACGGCTGACTTTCTTCATCCCGAATCTAGCTTTAGTGTTCGTTTATTAGCGTGTGTGTGTGTGTGTGTGAGTGAGTCTGTGGGTGTGTGTGTGTGTGTGTGTTTCCATGAATGTGTGTGAGTGTGTTTGAGTGTGTGTTTGTGTGTGAGTGTGTGTGTTTCTGTGAGTGTGTGTGAGTGTGTTTGAGTGTGCTTGGTTGTGCATGTGTGTGTGTGCTTCTGTGAGTGTGTGTGAGTGTGTTTGAGTGTGTGTTTCTGTGAGTGTGTGTGAACGTGTTTGCGTGTGTGTGTGAGTGTGTTTGAGTGTGTGTTTCTGTGAGTGTGTGTGAGCGTGTTTGCGTGTGTGTGGGTGTGTGTTTGTGTGTTTCTGTGAGTGTGTGCGTGGGTGTGTGTGTTTGAGTGTGTGTTTGTATGTGTGTGTTTCTGTGAGTGTGTTTGAATGTGCTTGGTTGTGCGTGTGTGTTTCTGTGAGTGTGTGTGAGTGTGTTTGAGCATGTGTGCGTGGGTGTGTGTGTGTGTATGTGTGTTTCCGTGAGTGTGTGTGAGTGTGTTTGAGTGTGCTTGGTTGTGCGTGTGTGTTTCCATGAGTGTGTGTGAGTGTGTTCTAAGTTGTAAGCCTCACCACCTCCTGGTGCCCAAACCCACCTTAGCTTGTCGCCTCTCTCAGGCTCTGCTCAGAGTGTTAGAGTCTGCCTTACACAGCGCTCAGACGCGGAGACAAGAGGTGCTGGGATGAGCACATATGTAGGAGTTGCGTGGGGTGGGGAGGAGGGGGGGTTATTTCAGCATTAATCGCAAAACAGCAAAGGACTGTGGGTCTTGGGATCTGCCCGAGGTGAGGGGGCGGAGCCTGAGAAACGCTGTAGTGATTAAATTTTTTCTTCGCTGTGAGTTTTGTTTTGGGAGCTGGAATGCTCGCGTGTGGAGAGACAGTGTGCTCATAAGCACAAAGAGAGGCGGGGGCGAGCCGGGACAGGTACAGGAACAGAGCACCCCCCCCCCACCCCCACCACCTAAAACCTCCTCGGGCTCCTGCTCAGCTCGCCACAGCTACAGCTGAGAGAGGAGCTCTACCCTGCGTTTACACCCCCGCTACACCTCCTTTACACCTACACCCCCGCTACACCTCCTTTACACCTACACCCCTGCTACACCTCCTTTACACCTACACTACAGTCCACCTACACCCCTGCTACACCTCCTTTACACCTACACCCCGCTACACCTCCTTTACACCTACACCCCTGCTACACCTCCTTTACACCTACACCCCGCTACACCTCCTTTACACCTACACCCCTGCTACACCTCCTTTACACCTACACCCCGCTACACCTCCTTTACACCTACACTACAGTCCACCTACACCCCTGCTACACCTCCTTTACACCTACGCCCCCGCTACACCTCCTTTACACCTACACCCCTGCTACACCTCCTTTACACCTACACCCCTGCTACATCTCTTTTACACCTACACTACAGTCCACCTACACCCCTGCTACACCTCCTTTACACCTACACCCCGCTACACCTCCTTTACACCTACACCCCTGCTACACCTCCTTTACACCTACACCCCTGCTACATCTCTTTTACACCTACACTACAGTCCACCTACGCCCCTGCTACATCTCTTTTACACCTACACTACAGTCCAACTACACCCCTGCTACATTAGCTGCACTGCTATTGGGTAATTGCTGTGGCAGCTCTCTTCCCATAAGTCTGTGTGGCTGACCCTGCAGGGACAGAGAACGGACAGGCTGCTCTCTCTCTCTCTATCGCATACCATATGTATTTACAAATACATGTTTAATATATAGACTCATATAGATCTCTTCATTGGTGAACTCAACTAGCACACAGTGCACTGGTTCTGTGCTCATATCCTGCCGAAGAAACCAGAGTGACATTCCTGCGCAATTCAAGAATTTCATCTTCTCCTCCCATAGTTCTCCTCCTTTTTATGCAGAGAAATACGTCTCCTGTCATTCTGCCCGTACGTTCAATTTGTCCCCATTAAACGCACAGAGCGCATCTATTAAACTATTGAACTAGAAGTAATTACTGAAACAAGGCCCCACCTCAAATGTGGATTTCTCACAAAGTGATACGCTAACCCGCCCTGCCCTGAAAGAACGCAGGAATGCGAGGTAAAAAAAAAGATGGAGGGTGGGGGGGGCAGTGTATGAGCAGGTGGTGAATAGACATGAGCTCAGGGAATATCGTGCTCTGCTGAAAACACTCCTTTTCTTTTGCCGTTTTTACTCAGCAGATGTAGTGTGTAAGTGATTAGAGAAACGCTCAGACGCTTTCATGCTGACATGTTGCTTACATTCCAGCGCTGGTATATCCAATCTATTGTTTCACATGTAAACCAGGCCAGAGATTAAACGGCACCCGAGCCCACCCCACCCCCCCCCGCCCCCCGCCCACGTCAGACTGTGGGGCAGAGACCGGCAAGGTGACTCGCATCATCGGACAGGAAATGAATCGTTTTGACAGGGCGCGAGGACGGTTCCTCGCCGTGGGAGCGTGAGAGGGGAGGCGTTGGCGTCGGGCTGGCTCTGTGTGGGGAGTGGCAGTCCAGCATCCTTCGGGAAGCAGAATGTACCGGAAATATTGGGCTGCCTCGCGGAGGAGAGCAGAGACACAGGGACAGTGAACACCGGGGGGGGGCGTTAGGGTGGCACTGAGTGTACCAGAGCATGTGCCCCTCAGAGGGGGGGGGGGGGGGGGGGGGGGGGGCATTCTGAAGTCTCAGTTCAACGAGACACAATGAAAATAAACGGTAGTGAGAGGGGGAGGAGAAGCCCAGGCGGACATTGTTACACAGGCCTGCAAGCTGTCAAAACACAGCGAGGACACACACACTCTCTCACACACACACTCCACATGCACACACACACACTCTCTCACACACAGACACTCAACATGCACACACACACACATGCACACACACTCTTTCACACACACTCTCCACATGCACGCACACACTCTCTCACATACACACTCCACATGCACACACACACTCTCTCACACACAGACACACACACACACGCACACACTCTCTCACACACACACTCCACATGCACACACACACTCTCTCACACACACACACACACACACATATACACAGCTACCCACATATTCATACATAAGGAAGAACAGAGGAGTACCTGGCTTGTATGTGATCCCCGGGGGGAACAGCAGGCCCTGCTGGGCGGCGGCGGCGGCGGCGAGGGTGCGCTGGTCATGTGGGAAGATGGGGATCATGAGTGGGGGCACGTGACCCTGGACCTGCGCAGAGCAGAGAGTGCAGGGATCAGAGCTGCGCAGAACTGCGCATTACTGCGCATCACTGTGCAGCACAGAGACAGCAAAGGCAGCCAAATCTGGAGAAGTACCCTCCATCCCCTCCCCATCCACAGTTTCACATTTTCATATCCAGAGGCCCCCAACCCCATTAAAATAACGGTGGGACAGGGTCTAGGTGAGCCCCACACATGTTCCTGTGGCTGGTCGGGGTACATCATTCCCCCAAACTCACAAAGCCACATGGGCCATGGGCCAGGGGGACCCCTTCCTCTTAAGAAAGAACCTGCGAATGTGAATCACAGAACCTGCAGGCCCAGATCAACCCCCCCCCCCCCCCCCCCCCCCGCCCGGACCAAGAGAGCACCACAATAACCCTTCAAAACATGAACTATCCAGGGTTAAGCCAGGGTTCACCTCAGTCTGAGAATGCAGAGGACACTTCTGTTCAGTCTGAATGAAATTAGCTTTAATCAGCAAGTCTTTACTTTTTTTTACATTACTGCTGAATAGAATTTAATACATTCAATACATATTGTTAAGAAAAATACAATTTAAAAAAACAAACCAGCGATGGCTATAATTCGCTCCTCAGAGTTTAAAGGTCAACAGTTACAGCATGAAAGCCCTGGCTGCAGGTAGAGGGTGGAAGGATCTAGTTATGTCATTGTGCTCACAGACCATAGGTCTCAATGCAACAGAGGGCTGAACAAACCCAGGGTCAGAGGTCAGGGATCGGAGGTCATGGGGGTTGAAGGGGGACAAATGTAGCGGTGAGGCCCATGGACGGAACAATCTGGACTCACAAAAAGGAACGTCTCGTCTCCTCCGCTGGCTGACAGGTAAGGACCCTCCGCAGAAATACTGTCGGCCTCTTGAATATTTTTTTGGAGGATCGTTTGCGCAGCCAGTGAAAGTGGCGGGACAGGCCTGTGATTTACGGTGTGGCGCGCTTAGCGGCTGCGGCGGACCCCGGGGCCCGTATTTCACTTTAACGCGTCGCCGTCCTCCGCTGGGCCGCTAACGCCGGCATCAGCTCTCTGACCGCCGCACCACGCCCGTCTGCCGTCATTAACCTTCAGCGATCACATGGGGGGGGCTCACCCTGAGCTGGGGGGGGGGCATCGAAGGTAACTGACGTTACACCCCATTCACATGGAGTCTGCGTTCTGTGGGCCAAAGGCCAAGAGCTGAAGTTTAAGGAGGCCCCAAATCTCCTGCGCGCCCATCCCCCACCCTCCCATTCCCCAGCTACAATTAACCCAACAACCCCCTCCCCTCCCCCCCTTACCCCCCGGACCTCTGGGGACCCCCGTCTGGAAACGTGGGTTAATAAAGGTCGCCCCTGAAAATAAACACTTTACAGTATGTTTCTCCACTCCGGCCTCCCTCTTTAAAATCAAGTCGTAATAAAAACGCCGCGCCTGCCGGCAATTACCAGCGTGGCACTGAGGCGTGAAATCAACAGAACGGCTCTGCGGCGCCCGTTTCCACGCGCGGTATAGCTGAGGTAAGCCCACTCGACATCCCTGCTTTTCAGCTGCCACTAAATTGGTCTTAATCCCTCTGCGCGCACAAGCCAATCAGATCGCTCAACTGACCGGGCTGGAAGCAGGTTCGTTTTCTGCCTACAGCGCTCATCAACACTCACGCCTACAAATTTAAAAGATGAAGAAAAATAAGCAAAGGTGGCCAACCTCTTATATTTCATAAAAACCTTTATTTGATTATTTCCTCAAAAAGTTTTGATCCAGTTGACTTTTTAACTTGAGCTCTCTGTGTTTATAATATCACTTGACAGGATTTTTTTTCTGAAGGATTGCTGTGAAGCCCAGACCGAAGATTTTTTTCCCCAGAGGCAGAAAAAACTGCACATGTTGTACATGGAAAATACAATAATTAATGTCACAATGCGGGTTACGGTCAGTGCCATGAGGTGCCCCGCAGCACTGCATCATGGGAAACAGTTTATGGGTTTGCGCTGTGAAAGACTCAGTGGAGCTGTTGCTGCTCTTCTGCGCTGAGTTTCACATCTGTGCTCCACTCAGCAGTCAGTGAGTTTCCGAGGCCAGTGTGCGTATAATTGGGATTAGCCCTCTATATTAACCCAGCAAAACTAACGTCTGCAGCAGCTGGGCCAGTCAAGCCAACAGCCAGTCTCTTACAACGAACACTTATCAGCACTGCATCTCACTATTGTTTTCAGAAATTGTAACATTATTTATTTTGTAAAGAAATATATAGAATCTAAAAATGGAAAACAAATATTCTGTGTTGAATCAAAGTGCATGGTCATGTTAGCATGAAAGATGCCATTCCAATATTCAATCATAGTGTTAAGCCAGTTACGACTGCAGTATATTGTGCAAAATTCAATCAAACACACTTGGTCTCTGTGAAAGGATACACAAATCAATCAAAACAGACATTACATTACAGCATCATTTTCTTATTTTCTTTTAATATTTTATATATAATCAAATATAGAATCAAGAAAATATGATATTAGGAAAGAGTTATTTTTATTCTAAAAGAAAATAGACTATAGAACCAAAATACACTAAAAACTTGTGTGTGTATCATGGGTTAAACTGTTACTACTCAAAACATACATAAATTACATTAAAATTCCATATTGATCAACCAGGTGCCCGAGAGAGCGTATGTCTACAGAACGGAGAGATACCTGGATTGGCTTTGTGCATGAGTCTGAATATGCAAAATTCTGCAAGGTGAAGAGCAGAAACACAAATTATTTTTAATAATATTATTATTATTTAAATATGCCTGATGCGACTGAAAATGAACACCTTTCACCTGGAATCTCATTAATCACCCATACATGAGCTGGACTGAACCCCATGGTGAAAAAAAAGAAACATTAAATTGTCATTGGATAAAAACATTAAAAAGCATCATTTTTGGCCTAACACATTCTGCTGACATAAGGCGGTAAATTCATGGATCAGATCTTGGATGATAAAGGAGCGTGTACCATACCTCTGACCTCCTGCTGAGAGGGGTCCTCTGTGGGCTCGGTGTGCCAGCCGGCTCTGTGCCCGAGGTATTTTAATTGGCGGGGCGCTGCTGGCTGGGACGGGCAGATGTGTGAGAGCTGCTCGGGCGAACCCCACTTTCCCGCGCACGGTAAACAGGCTGCATTGTTGCGCCGCGGCGGCTCGGCTTTTGTCTTGGAGGTGGTAAGTGGAGGATAATGCCACCTCACGCCATCTGGCCCGGAGCGCCATTAAAGACACATGAATGGGCTACCAGGTGCCATCGCCCGTCCCTGCAGACCTGAGCAGGGACCTGTGCACGAACGCTGGAAGAAGAGGAGCATCTGCAGCTATCGGGCCATGCTGCGAGCTGGCAGCCATGCCAACAGAGGCGGGTGCCACGGCAACCATAGCACCCACCCCCAGCCCCAGGTCCTGTTAATACATCATGCATACTGACGACCCGACGCAGCCCACCTCTGTCCCACTCATGGCAGCCAGCTTCACGCTTCCACAAAACCGCAATCTGTTTCCCCACAGAGCGACGTCTTGACCGCATCGCGCCCTGACCTTTCTGTGCTAACCGTCACATTTAAAGAACAAAGAGCTCAGCCCACACACACCTGCAAAAGCGCCAGCCCAAAACAATCTGTCAGTCTCATTCCCAGGTAACAAAACAGCCTCAAGAGCCAGACCTCTGTCACTGTGTGTGTGACATCGCTTCGGCTCTTCACAAGCTGCTAACATTTAGCAAGATTGGGAAAAAGTTAAAATGATATAAAAGAGTTTAGTTGTGAACACTGATGAAAAATGCAGGAATCTTTTAAAATTGTTTCAAACCTGTAGGAAAGGGCATCTTAAAGTCCTGTCATGACCTGAGCTGGGACTGAAACTGACTGATCTGGTTTATTCGATATAACGGAAAGACTCTCAGGTATGAAAGAGAGGTGCTTCAGGTGAGATGTAGCCCCTGTCTGGCCCCCCCACACCTGACATGGATACATCGGTATCGCTGCTCCTGTGTCTGTCTATCACGTGCACAGGTGAGATCTGCTGCCACAGTGACAGCAAGCGAAAGCTTCTTCGTCTCAGCTCCACAGGGGAGGAGGAGAAGGGGGTGGAGTTGGGGTTTCTTGTCAACAACCACAGTCTCTCAGTGGGTTCAGAAGAACCCCCCCACCCCCATCCCCTATACTCAAAAAAACACATTTTGATCTTCAGCAAAACAGCACTTTGGGATGTTTTTACACTGTTTCACTTTTTACAAAGGGGCGAGGGGGAGAGCTGCTTGAACACGTCTGAACGCTTTCAGAGTTTTGGGAGCGAGATAAGACAGAGAGGAGAGAGTCGGGGGTGGGGGGGGGGGGCGGTTGTGAAAAACGCTGATCCTTCTCTTTTTCCTGCTACTGAAACACACCTGGGAGGTCACAGGCACACCACACACACCTGCTGAGTGTTACCTGGGTGTGTTTGCGTTTGTGTGAAAAATTCTGTTTCTTTTTTATTCACGCTGATTATTTACTCAGTTTTTGGAACTGCCCCCCCCCCCCAGGTCCCTCTCTGTGTGCTGGGGCCCCTCTCTGTGTGCTGGGGCCCCTCTCTGTGTTCTGGCGCCCCTCTCTGTGTTCTGAGGCCCCTCTCTGTGTGCTGGGGCCCCTCTCTGTGTTCTGGCGCCCTCTCTGTGTGCTGGGGCCCCTCTCTGTGTGCTGGGGGCCCCTCTCTGTGTTCTGAGGCCCCTCTCTGTGTGCTGGGAGTCCCTCTCTGTGTTCTGGGGCCCCTCTCTGTGTGCTGGGGCCCCTCTCTGTGTGCTGGGGCCCCTCTCTGTGTGCTGGGGGCCCCTCTCTGTGTTCTGAGGCCCCTCTCTGTGTGCTGGGGCCCCTCTCTGTGTGCTGGGGGCCCCTCTCTGTGTGCTGGGGGCCCCTCTCTGTGTTCTGAGGCCCCTCTCTGTGTGCTGGGGCCCCTCTCTGTGTTCTGGGGCCCCTCTCTGTGTGCTGGGGCCCCTCTCTGTGTTCTGGGGCCCCTCTCTGTGTGCTGGGGCCCCTCTCTGTGTTCTGGGGCCCCTCTCTGGGTGCTGGGGGCCCTCTCTGTGTGCTGGGGGCCCTTCCCCTCTCTGTGTGCTGGGGGCCCTTCCCCTCTCTGTGTGCTGGGGGCCCTCTCTGTGATCTGGGGGCCCTCTCTGTGTGCTGGGGGCCCTTCCCCTCTCTGTGTGCTGGGGGCCCTTCCCCTCTCTGTGTTCGGGCACAGAAGAGGACAGAAGCACGGCGGTGTTCAGCTGTCTGACTATTTCTGAACTGCCAGAAACAGGAGGGGGGGGGGATGGGGGGGTCTCTGTCAAACCAGACACAAGCGAGCCAAAAGGGTCATGCTGTCTGGAGAAATAACCGATAGACCACTTCTTGTTACACTAATTCCTTACACAGTAAAACAAGCTGTCTTGGACAACGGCCATTCCAATATGTCTATATTAAGTATCTTGCCATTAAAAAAAGAGGACACTCCCCCCACCCCCCTCCTTGTCCCTCGTTCCCTTGCACCCACCAACCCCCAAACATCTCTCCACTCTGATGATTCAGCCTGAAGGAGAATCTTCCGGAAACTTCAGCGTGTAGCACTGCTGTATATATTTGCTATGAAATATTGCTCTGAATTCTCAGAGACCGTGTGTATTTAAAACAGCGGTTTGATCATGATTTATTGATGTTTGGAAACTGGCACTGGCGCGCAATGGCACTGCCGCAGTATGTTTTTATTATTTAAAAAAAAAAAAAAACAATAACCCAGATTAAACATATCCCAGTGAACCTTCCAGCAGGGGAACGCGCTGGGGTGAACAAACCAACAAGTGGAGGAGTGTGGCAGAAAATTACAACACTGTTTAAAGCTACAGAAAGGAAAAAAACAAGCATGCCCCCCTGTGAATTGACATGATATGAGATCGATGTAGATTCAGCAGAGATGTGTACTTAAGGCAAGTTTTTCTGCAGCCTCAAAGACCTAAAATGTAATTTAAGTTTGTAAATATTTTAAGCAATTAGGTTTGTATTGAATATAAAATATCAAAGATAAGCCTTAGGGTTTTCTCCCTTTGAGCTTTTTTTATTTTTTTTTCCATTTATATGGAGAGTATGAGCAGCTTCCATAATGCGTGCTCTTCGCTGCCTTATTATTTTCTCACTGTGTTAGCCGGTACATTTTTAATTATCACCTCCTCCTTAATGTTAGATTAGCTGGAGTTACTACTAAGGCAGGATAGGAGCTGCTTCTCCGCGCACTGAAGGGGGAGAAAAAGCATATTTTGGCAAGGCCTGGTCATAAAATTAAAAAGGTTTGCAGTAAACTGGCAAAATCCATAGGGACTCACTCAAACAGCATGGCTAATGAGGAGGGAACAGAACAGACATAAACAAACGCAGAATATATATCCCACACATATGGAAATAAAGCAAAAGCCTCAAACTGGGGTCATACAAAAAAAACAAGTAAAAACGAGCAGACAAAAGACGCTTAGCTGTCAAGATGGGCTGTGAGACGGCTATACTACACAATGTTTGCACACATCATATGGGGAGACAGCTGAGCATTTTTGTGTGTGTGTGTGTGTGAGTGTGTGTGTGTGTGTGTGTGTGTGTGTGTGTGTGTGTGTGTGTGTGTGTGTGTGAGTGTGTGTGTGTGTGTGTGTGTGTGTGTGTGTGTGTGTGTGTGTATGTGTGCGTGTGTGTGTGTGTGTGTGAGTGTGTGTGTGTGAGTGTGTGTGTATGTGTGTATGTGTGTGTGTGTGTCTTTGTGCATGCATGTGCATGCGCGTGTGTAACCTGTGTATGTGTGCGTGTGTGTGTGTGTGTGTGTGTGTGTGTGTGAGTGTGTGTGTGTGTATGTGTGCGTGTGTGTGTCTGTGTGTGAGTGTGTGTGTTTGAGTGTGTGTGTATGTGTGTATGTGTGTGTGTGTGTGTGTCTTTGTGCATGCATGTGCATGCGCGTTTCCATGTGTAACCTGTGTATGTGCATGTGTTTGAGTGTTTGCAAACAGATGATGAGCTGATGCATGCAGCACGACAGTGTGTGTGAAGCAAGAGAACGCAGAGAGTCCTACAACGCTAATGAGAACGAGGCATCATGTACCCTACCTGTTACTGCTGCATTAGCATGGCAAAGCGGGGAACGCTAGCACGGCGCGGAAGAAAAGTGTTCTTGCCTGCGAGTCACCCACCTCGACGCAGACGAGCGACTCGTGCCCTCCTCAAACAGCACTCATGAAGATGAGTTATGCTGTGTTATGGAGTGTGATTTTTCAATACTCAAATTGCACAGAGTGCTGAGAAAGCAGCTGAGAGGCATCAGCAGCTACGATCAGCACTCACTCATGGGTTTAAGGACAGGGACGGGTTCCAGAAAATACTTTATTTTAGAAAAAAATGTTCATCATTATTTCAATGAAAATCATTTTCATTGTATTTAATTTTCTTCCATAAAAGATGTATTTTCAAAGAATGCTTTTTCCTTAAACTAAATTACTGTTAACGCACACAGATATATGAATTGATAAAGTTAGGTCACCCTTTCCAGAGCTTGCTTTACATTCAGTTATTCAGTTATACATTATTCTCAGTTAAATAAACTGAAACAGAATTAGATAACTTGACTAATTTGAATGCCAGTTCTTGTACTGAAGAAACACGTCATTTTTAATATTATCACCTGTGTTGTAGAAACAACATCATTTTAAATTATATGTGAACAATATTTTAATGAACAGCCAAAACAACAAACATTAAAAAACCTTTTTCAGTCTTTGTGTCGCACAGAGATATTGTAACCTTGTTCAAACAATGCTGGGAGTCTCTAGAAACTTAATAAACAACTCTTCATCCAGTAGCTGAGCTAAGTTCAGGAGTAGGACCACCCCTGATCGAATAAATGCATTGTCCGCAGCGAAGCCGAAGGAACTAGGGCTTGTCCCCCCCCCCCTTCCTGTCGTGGGGCGGACAGACTAAGCCGTTGTCTCTACAATTGCCTCCCAGCTGCTGGGACTTGTGAAAACAACAGAGGCCACACTGTTGTCCAGCAGAAAGAGGGATTGTTGAGAGGGACTTATTGTAGGCACATGAGTGTGTCAGGACTCTGAAACACACTCCAATGTCATGTGCACACCCAGTGACGGGCAAGAATAATTATGAAAAAAGGAAGAAAAAAAAAACCTACGCTGTGTCTATGAAAAAAATGTATAAAAAAACAGCGCGGGACAAAACGCCCATTCATTGTGTTCCTTGGGGAACGTTCGGACTCCACAACGCCCTGAAAACAAAAAGGGCCTTTTTTCAGCCACAGTGGGCCGAATGCTTTGCTTTGCCACCCGAGCCCTAAGAAAACACCGGCCCCCTTTCAGACTGCCAGCACACTGCACACAGCAGACACTGTGAGGGCTGCCCGCGTTTTCCCTGTGCGTGTATGTGTGTGTGTGTGTGCGTGTGTGAGTGTGTATGTGTGTGTGTGTGCGTGTGTGTGTGCATGTGTGTGTGCCTGTGTGTGAGTGTGTGTGTGTGTGAGTGTGTATGTGTGTGTGCGTGCGTGTGTGTGTGTGAGTGTGTATGTGTATATATGTGTGCGTGTATGTCTGTGTGTAAGTGCTTGTGTGTGTGTGTGTGTGTATGTGTGTGTGTGCGTGCGTGTGTGTGTGTGTGAGTGTGTATGTGTATATATGTGTGCGTGTATGTCTGTGTGTAAGTGCTTGTGTGTGTGTGTGTGTGTGTGTGCGCAAGTTGGCCTGCTGCGTAGTCAAAGCCCAGCACATAAAGCCTGCTCAGAGACAAAACAGTTTGCTCAACATTAGCAGAGAAAGCAGAAGGGCCGCAGAGCAAACAAAGCTCAGCGCACACTGGAGGATGTGTTCTCCGCCAACCGATCGTTTTCTTTGGGCCTATGGACACAAAGGCAGCCAAGCCAGGCCCCGTTTGGCCAGTTCAGCCGGCCACGGGGATACCGCCAGCGGTTTGGGCCGGATCGGACCCGTAAGCAGGTGCCTCTGGAGTTCCAGACAGGCCGCCGCTCTCAGGCCGCTCGGGTTTTTCTTTATCCGGCGTTTTCAGAAAAAAATAAATAATAATAAATCTGCCTATGACGAAACTGACACGCACAACGCGATCTGACAAGTACAACACTCACCATGCAATTTCCTCAATTAAGCACTCAGGAGAGGAACCGACCTTACCTTGAGTTAATTACTATTTAATCATATTCAGCGCGGGCTGATGAACGGCCCACAGACGGCCGCTGTACGTCACCAGCTCCCCGCGCTTGTTTCGGAATCCCCTCAGGTAAGTAATTAGCGGCAGGCTCAGGTGTGACTTCACTCGCTGTAACTGTCCATGTGACATCCCCCGGTAAAACCGCGGCTCTTAATTAACGCGCGGTGACAGCGGAGGTGTGAGAACATGAGCCAGGGGTAGCTGCCATGTTGCTGAGCAAAAAACAAAAATTAAAACCATAATCCCGGGAAACGAGGAGTAATTAACATTAACAATTGACCTCTGTCTGTCTACATGCTTTCACTGACAAAACAGCTGAGCGCGAGGGCTGTGAGAAATGCAGCATAGCGTCAGACAGCGCCGTGCTGCTTTTCTCATTACAACGCGTCTGTGCTGAAATGCGGGCCATCGCATTAAAACACCGAGGTCAGCTCTGTAGCGCGTTAGCCTGTGCTGCGAGACGCTATCAGAATGCACAAGCTGTCTGACCTCTGGGTATTTTCTTTTCTTAATGTCAAACTGCGCCCAGAATCTGTTAAACACACAAAACAAAAAACTACCAACCTCCACCCCCTATTAACCTGAACCAATAGCAAACAGTGAAAGCACCATGTCGCACAGTCTAAACGGCCCAGGAAGATCATTCAGATAGCATTAGCTTTACCCCCGCCGAGCCTTAGCCAACCGAAGGCGACAAAGTGAACACGCCCCGGGTAAGCTTGCACTGTTTGTATTCATAATTTATGAATTTGTTTAAACAAGCCGGCAACATGGCGGTCGCCCGTTCGCCCACTTAGCTTAATTTCCAAACCATCACGGCCGTTGCTGAGGTTGTACCTATTAAGCCATTTCTGCGCATCATTACGTTTTAACGGGGGCCTGTGGCTTTATTGTTCAAATTGCATATGACTTTATTTAACGTCAGCATTTCCTCTGGCTCCTGACAACAACTCACATTTTATAACTAATTAAATTGATCCCTCCCCCTTCAAGAAGCCACTAAATGGAATTATTTGTACCCAAGTGTCAATATATTAAATCAAAGGGCTAATGACTCAGGTCAGTGCGCTCCTTCATCCCTGCCTCGCATGCACGAATCTTCATCAGTTAACAGTCTCCAGCGCCAGCGCCGCGATGCTGCAGGCCGAATGTAAGGGCCTGCTGTCTGTCCGGGGAGGATAACTCTGAATGTTTGCACTGTGAATTCATTACTGCTCTTTTTCATATAATAAAAAAACACACACATATAAACATGCAGATAATTTCTCCTCTATAGCGTTTGGACCATTTTTCCTGAGGAGATAATTGGATACTTACGTATTCTCTTTAAAAATATTTTGCCGTATTTATGCGATGCATTAACAAGATATCCTTTGTCTTTAAGGATAATTTGCTGACTGAAAAAAAAAAAACAAGCAACGGCGAAAAACAAGGGGCAAAGCTGAATTTGGGTCTTTGTTAATTTGGAAATCATGTATACTTATCCAGGGCTAATTATGGAATTATTCACCATTATGTTGCTGGTTATGTGCGCCTGTGTGTGTGCGTGTCTCACACTGAAGAACCAAACAATATCTTGGATGTAATTACAGTTCTTATGATTAAAATGGCATGGCCAATTGCTTGGCTGTGGATAAAGAGCTGGAGTCTGGTCTCAGCCATATAATGACTGTAAATGATGGGAACAGGGCTCCAGGCTAGGGGAACAGGGGTCTGCTTCCCTCCCCTAAAGGAGCACGCTGGACCGTGGGGGTCAGTTTTAGCCAGCCTTCCGTGGAAAAACAAGTGGCCTGCTTTATAGTGACCAACCCCCACCTGAAAACCCCTCCCAATAAAACCCCCGGCCATGCAGAGGTTTTGGTATTCTAACAGATTACATCACAAAGCTGGTGAAAAAGTGGATGGTGATTAGCAGACAGTCTGAACTAGAACCAGGTTATTAACAGCCAATCAGTGCAGGATCCAGGTGATTAGCAGCCAATCAGTGCAGGATCCAGGTGATTAACAGCCAATCAGTGCTGGATCCGGATGATTACCAGCCAATCAGAGAGGGATGGTGGTGATTTAGGAGCCGATGTGAGTGACTGATCGGACACCTCCACTCTGCGCTTTTCTCTCTTTTTAATTTTTTTCCTTTTTTTTTCCGGGTCTAAACACAGGGAACAAGGAGTGCTGTTTTCATTCAAAAACAAATATGGGAGCACAAAGACTCCTGTGTGTAATTATGAGGCCGCAGCCCGAGCTCTCGGCTCAACTTCCCCTGTGAATTCTATCACCGTTTTGCAACACTGGGAGAAGGGAGTGCACAGGAGAAAACCTCCAGCCGCCCTTACGCAATGGCCCAGAGCCCGGCCGCCCTGCTATTTACCTTTCGTGAATACGTAAAAGAGAGATTTATGGGAGACCGGCCATTCAGACGTATCAGGAGTGACGTCTTTCAAAACAGGCCATCCCCACACATTTTTCTCAACAAACAGTGATTTATACGAAGAGAAATCAAAAATTCCAAAATATTACTTCAATCATGTGTGCCTTAAACCATATTGCAACAGTATAACATTTACAAGTGTGTGCAACAATGACCAACTAAGAAAAAAATTACTTCAGTTACACACGATTAGCATTTTTCGACTTAGCATACAGTCACAACCTAAACCCAGTGAGCTAATACGGGAAACAACTAAGAATGATAATGGTATGTCCTTCAAAGGAACAAAAATCATCAGAACTACGCATGTCACACACATCTCCGAGCAGCGCGTTGAGATGGGCAGAGCAGAGCAGAGCGGTGCGCTGAGCCAGGCTATCGATTAGCCGTGTTCAGTCGGGCCTGTGTAGGAATGCGTGTCCGGCTGGGGGGGCTCGGGGGGGCTCACGGGGGGCTCACGGGGGCGCTGAAGGCCCCGGGGACATGGCACACACATGAGAGAAATGACAGGCTCGTTTAGGACAGACACACGCCTGTCAAAAGCACAGGAACAAAGCCATCCCCCCAGGGCCTGATCCTGCCTCCGTCTGCCAATCACCCGTTAGCCGCGCTTACTCTTTACACACTGCGGATAAAGATCAGCACACCAGCTACACACCGCGGATAAAGACCAGCACACCAGCTACACACCGCAGATAAAGACCAGCACACCAGCAGCTACACACCGCGGATAAAGACCAGCACACCAGCTACACACTGCGGATAAATACCAGCACACCAGCAGCTACACACCGCGGATAAAGACCAGCACACCAGCTACACACCGCGGATAAAGACCAGCACACCAGCTACACACCGCGGATAAAGACCAACACACCAGCTACACACCGCGGATAAAGACCAGCACACCAGCTATACACCGCGGATAAAGACCAGCACACCAGCTACACACCGCGGATAAAGACCAGCACACCAGCTACACACCGCAGATAAAGACCAGCACACCAGCTACACACCGCGGATAAAGACCAACACACCAGCTACACACCGCGGATAAAGACCAACACACCAGCTCAGCTTTCACTGCCACACACATACGCACACAATATAAAACACACACAAACAAACACAGGAAAGGACACAGACAAACAATACAACACACACACCCTGATCAAAATGAACAGTGTCTGAGACAAACACGCACCCAAACCGCTATGTCTATGTGCTGGTGAGGAGTCTCCCCCTTTGTGTAATTAAAACCCTATCTTTAATCTGTGATCGCTTGCTGGCTATTACTTAACCCCTAGAAGTACCCTCCCATTCAAAACCACATGGAGCTGTTTATACTTTGAGCTGCACCCAGACACTCGCACCAAACCCAGAGCAGAGCCTGGCTTTCTGCAGCTGCGCAGATGGCTGTGATTTGAATGCTAGCATATGCAGATCCTGGGACCGCAGACCTGATTAAGTCCACATTAGTCTGAATTAGGTTTTACTTCTCAGGTATGCCGCTTTTCCCCTCTTAATGCTAATAAATTTGAGTCCCCTCCGCTCCCTGGCACTTGATAAAGTGGAGCGGCCCGAGAGCCGCTGCAGATATGGGGGATATTGTGCAGCGGCTTATCGGACATAAATCTCACCCAACGCAGGGAATAAAATCATGACAGGGATCCTAGTGAAGCCCATAAAACAGGCTTTTTTAAACGCACGGGTGTTTTACTGGCTGGGGCCATCTCTCTCCTTCTCCTCGCCATCCGTTGGGTGGGGGGGGGGGCTCCCCTAAATGCCACCCCCTAACTAAAACACCCCTTTATTCAGCCCCCAATTCCACCACCCCAAAACATATACACACATGCGCGCACAAACACACACAGACACACGCGCGCGTGCACACTCAGCAAGCGAAGGCAAAGCTGATCTGGATTTGATAAGTGGAACCAGACTAGCACAATGAGAGTGTGTTTAAGTGCTGAATTAAACCCTGAGCATAAACAGCCCCCACCTAAACCCCCCCAACTCTTGCCAGCTCTGTGGAAATGTACAACGCATCTCCGATTCCATCGCAGCACACTCGCATCTGAATCAAAATAACAAGAGGGTGCACCCTATTTTTTTCCTGTTTATTATGAGTTATTACCATTAGTGCCAAAAACGGCACACGTTAATGTGCGTGCCAAAAAAACCAACGTAAATAATTAAATGTGCATCAGAACCTTGTGTTCAGGACACTGCCATGGTTTGCACACCAATCAATAACACAATTCAGAACTGCTGGCTGCCAGAGAATGTGCAATCAGACAGGGCAGGCTGCTGGACACACAGCAGGACAATGGATCAGGTAATTATACAGGTAGGAGCATCTCACAGTCAGAAAGCGAGAAGCAGAGCGGGAGAGCGATGAGGTGAGCACGCTGAGAGCGCGCCATAAAGGGAGTGTGATTCTCTGATTAACACAGCGCACCCCCACACCTATCATAGCATATCAGCTGCTTCTGCCATCCTGTGTTTAAAGTTCATTTCCAGTTACACCACACAGGGGGAAATATTTCTGAGGTTGTGAGCATAACCACAAATCAAGGGCCACGCGCAAAAATGTAGGCCTTGAGTTAAACCTGCAGACACTGCGGCCCTCCAGGACTGGAGTTAAACATGCAGACACTGTGGCCCTCCAGGACTGGAGTTAAACCTGCAGACACTGTGGCCCTCCAGGACTGGAGTTAAACCTGCAGCCCTCCAGGACTGGAGTTAAACCTGCAGACACTGCGGCCCTCCAGGACTGGAGTTAAACCTGCAGACACTGCGGCCCTCCAGGACTGGAGTTAAACCTGCAGACACTGTCCCCTAAAGGACTGGAGTTAAACCTGCAGACACTGCGGCCCTCCAGGACTGGAGTAAAACCTGCAGACACTACGGCCCTCCAGGACTGGAGTTAAACCTGCAGACACTACGGCCCTCCAGGACTGGAGTTAAACCTGCAGACACTGCGGCCCTCCAGGACTGGAGTTAAACCTGCAGACACTGCGGCCCTCCAGGACTGGAGTTAAACCTGCAGACACTACGGCCCTCCAGGACTGGAGTTAAACCTGCAGACGCTGCGGCCCTCCAGGACTGGAGTTAAAGCTGCACCGATGCTGAACACAATGTGCCCCCCCCCCCCACCCCACCTGTGTGAGTGGAATCTTTGGGGCGGGGGTGACTCCAGACCGTACCAGCCTCACAGTGCAAGAATGCCTGGCACGAGGCCATGTGTAGCCTCGGCGACGCACGCCCAGCTCGGCAGCTCCACGCTGGAGGGGCAGGAATTCACACCTGCCCTGAGTCTGGCAGGGCGCGTGCGATGGAGCAGAATGCAGCGGGTTTTGTGTGTTTTTTGTGCTTTTTATACGCGGGCTGAGACAGTGCAGGCCTCCCGGGCTGGGGGAGGGGACGGGGGGGGTGCCCTCCACCCTGTGACCTCACTGGGGCCTGATATGGATACAGTCATATATTCAGGGTGTTTCAGAGAGCGTTCAGAACGAGCCTTCAGTCAGTCAGTCTGGGGGCTGCACTACATCACCCCCCAACCCCCCCTCCCCCAGGACCCTTCTAACCTGCACATGTCATCACATGTTCCAAACGCCCCCCCACCTCCCCAAATGGACTGGGGGGTTCTATACCCACTCCCCTTCTCTAGCCGAGCCGGAGAGACAGGCCTTACATGAGTACAGATCATTTTAATGTTTTTATTTACAAAACTTCATCAAACACACACTCTACTGTAAGTAAGTGTGACAGTGGAAAAGGTTTCATTTTTCACACTGGTAATATTTAGGCTTCTGAAGCATGGTGGAGGTAAATGCTTGTGAACAGACCCTGACGCAGGTCAAATTAAAACACCGAAATATTAAAGGCTTACTGTGCCCGTCATGCATAAAGGGAGACCATGGTGAGAATGCACCCATACCACACACTGCGTTTTTTCTTCATGTGTGGGTGGAGTACCCCTTTACTTATTTTTACTGAGTGATATATAATGTGTTACTTTTGTGCCATTTTGAGGGCGCCATTAACATGGAAACCGTGAGTCGGTACCAGGGTAAAGTGTGGCGGACTAACCTGATTAGATTAATTTTAGCCTGCTATGCCTCACCTAGCCCGACTCGCTGTCTGTGGAAATACCCCTCTCCTCAAACACTGCGCCAGCACTTGGCCAGCAGCTCCACACGATCGTTTTATTAACTCGCAGCTCATTTCATAGACTGCGGCTCATGTTGCTAACACATGACATCCTGCCATTGGCGTCTCAATAATTAGAAACGGCGTAAGAACACGCTAACTTTAACTCAAACGCTGGAGCAGGCTGGATTTTCTGCATCTGGGAGGCTAAGGGGTGATCATACCATGTATTTACAAGAGAAACTACAATCACAATCCACTAAACTGTCTCCACCTCCTCCTGTTGCTTACATATTTTAAGCCAATCACTGTGGTCTTTTTTCACAGTGAGTACCACCTGCCTGCCGTAGGAGGCCAGGTTAAATGTTCTAGTTTTTCAGCATCCATTTTGTAACACAGCTGTCTTTCCTAAAAAGAATAAGAGAATAATTTACAGAGTCCCAGCAGATAAGCGTGAGGACACAGATCACACGTACATTATTGCTAATGATTAAGTCATGGTTATATGGTGATATTTTCAAGGAAGAAATACTGCATAGTATGACTTTAACATTGGCTTAACAGGTCACCCATTTTATCTGACAGACTGTCAAGTTGTTCCTCGCAATCAGTGTAGAGAGTAAACCAACAGCTTCAAGAAGGCGAAAACGCCTGTCTGCTGTCTGAATGTCTGAAAGTCTGTTTTCTCTTTTTTTCCCTGTTTAAGTCAATGGATTTGTGCGGCCATGCTGGCCGGCTTTTATTGACTTGTTCTTATGTAAGAAACACTTCTCTTCTGTCACACATCAGATTTGCCTCAGTGTTGGCTTTTAATTGTCACGAGCCTGTGTCTGTCAGTCTCTAATGGAGTTTAAGTTTTCTCTTGATTCGCACTGCCCTAATCCCCTCCCTGGATGGACTTAGTTTCACGCCGTGTGGAATTCGACGGGAAAACCTGACTGAGGAATGAAAGGCATCAAGGGAAAACCTTGAGCTTAAACTTCTGATAAGCTCCTAACACAAGTAATCAAAACATCTGCTATCTTTAAAACAAGTGACATTGTAATCTCGGAGGACAAAGACTCAATCCCCACATGGAGAGATTAAGCGCTCCCTAAAACCAGCGGAGCCTGTGTTCCAGACTTCTCTTCTTCTTAATGCCCCCCCACCCCCCTCCCACACACACACACACGCACACACACACACGCCTGCACGCAAACACACACAAACACACACATATGCACATGCACACACACACACACACGCCTGCATGCAAACACACACAAACACACACATATGCACATGCACACACACACACACACACGCATGCATGCAAACACACACAAACACACACATATGCACATGCACACACACACACACACAAGCACACACACACGCCTGCACACAAACACACAAATACGCACACACACATACACACACATGCGCTCAAAAACACACACGTACACACACAAACACACATACACACAAACATACAAACACGCACACACGTACGCACACAGTTTTAAAATGGAAACCATGTTGTTCTCTGCACTTCCAGGGTGTCAGGTTACATTGTCCAAGAAGGTTTTCTCTGAATCCTTTTTGTCAGGGTGTATAAAACCCAGGGATGTGATCGGTTACATCATCAATAATGTAAATAACAAATATATGTAAAAAATGTAAATAATTAAAGCTGGAAGAGGCCCTGCAGCCAAAACAGTGGTGCTGTAATGGCTGTGAAGTTATGTTTTTAAAGCAGAGCATGGCTGTGTGCTGCTCCAGCCCTCACTCTGCGCAGAGACGGGCGCTTAATGAACTCAAAGCTGGACTTCATTACTCCACTTCCACACAAACAGCTCTGACTGAAACAGCGCTCTGAAGCTGTGCGTTACAGCTTCCCAACAGAGTCCAAATTACATCTAAACCCCGGCTATGAAAATATCACAACAATTATGCACATTTGCAATTGTATCTTTTTCTCCTTCACCTTCCTGGTTTTCTGGCAAGCCAGACTCAGTCTAACACCCTTAGTCTCATGAAGAGCATATACAACTGAATCAAAAATGATTTTTTCTCTGATTATGTTTATTGTGTTTCATTTGAGACTTGCAAACACGCCCTTTTGAGTGTGAGCAGTTCACTTTTCAGAATTCAGAATTGCATTAGAACTGAAGGGGAATCACTGAGTCTGAGAGCTGCGCTTCAACAGGAAGGATCGTTTACATTCACTTTTGGGCAGTTACCAGGAGCCCTGTCCAGAGAAACTTACAAAATCTATTTTCGTAAATATGTAAAGTGAAAATAATTAGTAAAATTAGTAGTTGATGTAAAACAGATCAATATAAAAAATGTTAAGATAACTAGGTTATTTTAAAATCCAAGAGAAGTAGTAATGAAAATCCAAGAGAAGTAGTAATGAAGCTCTTCTTGAACCATAATAGAGAAGTTTAAAAACATGTTGCAACAATGAATTTTGGCTTTACTAACAGTATACCTTAGCGATTTCCAAAGTACAACTGTTCCAAAGAACGAAGAGACTGTTCCCATTATGTTTGATGGTTTTGTTGCAGAAAAGAGGTCTACAGTGTCCATTTGCCCTCCTGTCCTGCGGAACTAACAGAGCGCGCTCCAAAAGCCAGCAGGATAACCCAGCTCAGAGGCCTCATTTATCTGTCTCACAATTATGATGTCATAACTATGAGCCCATTTAATCTCTGCTATAACTCTATGTCCAGCTTTGGGATGACTTAGTTTATTAATACACCAACAGTCAGTTACTAATTCTGACCAATCACCCAAAAGAGTTGGTGCATCGCTGAACTACATAAGCCAATCAAAAGGCACAATTAGAGCTCTACCAGCGCTAAGAGGCTGTTGGAGTTGTACGTCTGAGAAGCTGACTGAGTTATCCAGATGTACCCGTGAGAGACAGGGGTGCAGAGGGGACCCTGGGGCGGGGATCGCAGCACGGCTGGAGGGTCTGCTTTCCGCCCCCGCTCTCCAGCAGCTCCACCACACAGACAGCAGCCTCTTTCTGTCCTGGAAGAGGGACTTGAAAGCAGTTTTATGGCCCAGTGCTAAATCCTGCCGTTGTACTTGAGGGGGCGTAAATCAGCCTGGTTTGGTTTGGCTCGGCGCTTCAGAGTGACCCGGAGAGGCCTGCGGGGAGACCGAGGCCACTCCGCCAACGCCATGCCGAGGCCTGAACGCTGGTGATTGAGCGCTGGCCGCCGGGGACCGACAGCAGCAACACAAACACTCACCACCAGAGACCAACAACACAAACATTCGCTGCGAGGGACTGACAACACACTAACAACACTAACACCCACCACCAGAGACCCACAACAGCAAACACTTTCCACCAGCAACTGACAGCAGCAAAACTAATGCCCGCTGCCAGAGTACAACAACACAAACACTCACCGACAACACAAATGTTACCACCACAGACCAACATCAACACAAGCACTGACTGCCAGAGACCAACAGCACAGATTCTTTCCAACAGAGACCCACAACAGCACCAAAATGCTGCCTGCAGAGCTCTGACATACTGACAGCAACACAAATACGTTCCTGTCCGGTGACCCACAATGCCCCTGGGCTCCCCTGAACAACCTCCAACAATCCTGCATTCGCTGGGCATCCAGACCAAAAATATGCCAGACCTTCCCCATTTGAGGAAATAAGAATGCCTTTGATGTTGTTGTTTCACAACATAAATAATTAAACAATGAAAAAATTTGTAAAAGGTGAGGTACAGTCAATAAGCCAGATCCTGTCACCGTTACCCATAATGCATCTGCCTGCATTTCCAAACAACTATCAAAGGAACACACTGAGCAATCTCAAAGTCATCCAGGCCAGCACCCTCCGATTTCCAGCAATAAATCTAATAAAGTTGGCAGGGAGTCGGCAGGCCGAAACCAAACACAAGCACAGGCGCTGGTGTCAGTGCTGGGATGGGGAGACTGAGAGGGGATTCACACAGCGAGAGTGGTCACAACCAAGCGTAATTTCTGCATGAATATGGGGTGTACTGGGGGGGAGTGGGGTAAAGTGGGCACAAGCCTCCGTTTCACGCACGCCAGGCGGGGCGGCTCAGGGCACTGCCCCTGTCCTCAGCCTGGGTGGTCTCCAGTCGGCCCTCACTGTGCCACAGCGCTACAGCGCGGCGTCCTCCTGGGTCTCCACGGCCAACCATTTCCTGCAGCAGGAAGCGTCAACGCTGGCCACATTCAGACACGGGGTGCTGGCTCCGTCTGCCCGTTTCAACCATCGTGTGAAAACCCATTTGCATTTTTTTTTATTTTCCATAACTAGTTATGGGGTAAACAAGGTGCAAGCTTCTCTTTGGAGAGAAAAGGTATTGAAATGACCTGACTTATGTACACTGTAAGAACTCCAAAATAATCTTTATTCCAAGGCTAAAACAAACATAGTGTACGTACCTTCTAAGTACACCTTTTTAAAAAACATTTAAAATGTGC
>JAFBMS010000682.1:119982-122482 GCA_019788955.1 Albula glossodonta
GTCTCTCCTCTCCAGCGTATGTACAGGTTCCAGGCTAGAGCCCTGACACTATCAGAAAACTTTTCTTAATTTTATTCCACTGCACCTTGACCAGCAGCCAATTAAAGCTAAGGATAAGCAGAAGCGGTCCAGCTGTGACCGGCTTTTCCCTCAGCCGGAGGGTGGGGGGGGTGGGGGCTGGCGTCAGGTTATAGCTTTTCATTTGGCTATACGGTCGCCAAGTTACAGTATTACAAAAACAAACAATTTGTTCAGCGCTATTTTGGATTTACTCTGAGATTATCTCAGTAAAACGCTTCAATACGTTCTGACAAAGTTAAAGGAGGCAAAATAAAGCAATAATGTCATATTATAGTGATAACGTAATAAAAGTCAGAGAAGCTACTGGAAAGTTTTGCTAACAAAGCATTTTCAGAGAATACCTCTGCTTTGCGCTCTGTGGGTCTGAGGCAGAAAATCAATTTCAGTCAGCTGATGTGGCGAAGGAAAGTGGAGACCGCGTCAATGCATTGGAAACAGCGAGCACAACGCACCCACGAGCACAAGACAAAGCCCTGCTCCACTTCTCTCACTGTCCTTTACTTCTCCTGGAAACACGACCAACGCAAAAAACGACTCTCTTTTTTGAGAGTCTTTTTCCTTTTTTTCAAGATGGCACATAACCTTCTATTGAAAAACCAGGAGTGTTTGCAGTTAGCATGCCCCAGGCAGGAAGGAAGACAAAGTGAGTGAGAGACAAGAGAGAGGAAGAAAGAGAGAAAAAAGGAGGCATTTTGGGCAAAAAAATCACTCCTATTATCTTCAGATCTGTCATCATTTCTCTATCGTTCTGTCTGTCTGAAGAGAATGAAGGAAGAAAGCAAGAAGCCCGTTTAGCGTGTGACGTCTGTCACAGTCAGAGAGCGGTCCTCAGACCTGGGGGGCGGGGTGCCACACCACAGCATGATGCGGAGCTGGCAGAGTATTTTCAGCACCACACCAGAACCATCGCTTGGCTTAGGTGGACCTGCGGGATGACCTAATTAAGAGTGCGAGGTTTGTCACTCTGTGTGTGACTTCACTTCCTGGAGTTCACAGGAAGGAGACCAACTGTCCCTGGTGAATGGAAGGGGTCTGGTGTGAGTGGCACGTGGGTGACGATGAGGCCCGTTTTAGAGACACCCGTTTGTGTCACTTCCCTCACATCCTCACAGCCTCTCGCCAGTTCCGCCTTCGCTGTGTCTCCCTCTTTCTCTCACACCCAGCTAACCGCAGGGGGCAGGACACCCCCACAGAGATACAAACATATATAAGCCACCTGATTTTTAAAGGGGCGGGTCGCTGTCCCTCAGTGATGACACCTCCCAATCCATCATTAAAATGTTTCGCAGGGTATTTCCTCTCTGTGTCTCTCTCTCTGTAGCCCGTGGCCACCAGTGGTCTGCCTCCTGGGCTCCACAGTTCAGCCATTTTTCTTTGACCCAAACACCTGACTCGTCTTATCTTCGGCCCTGATGAGGGACAGCAGTTTGTCCTAATGGGCCCCCGTCGGGCCCTCGGCCCCCCATTCACAGCAATTTTCTGCCGATCCCCGTTACCACCACCGCCTCAGCCGTGATGAGAGAGGCCGCAATTCTCCACTTATCCTCCCTGTGAACGTGGCCCCTAAAAGCGCCATTCACAGAGCCGTGCCGCGCACCTTCACTGGGCTGCATCCAGCTCTTATTCCGCTAAACCGCTTTCACTGTCAATGGCTTATCTGTAAAATTGATACATTAAACACCAATTTTATTAACCCTCGCCCTTCGACATGAAGGCCTGCATTTATAGGGCCTGGGTACCTTGCTCCCTCCACAGATCGCCCCAAACTTGGGGGGGGGGGGGGGGTTTTTTGTGGGGGGGTTGGGGGGGGGGGGGGGGGCAGAGGTGGAGCCCCTCCCTGTTACTCAAGCGACCTCATTCAGGATGGAAAAAGGTTTGCTACCTTTCCCAGCATTTTGCAGTGGTTTCTAACTGAACATTATGTTCACTCGAGACAGTCTGTGTCATTCTGTAATGGCCTGTAAGATGTGTTTGCCGCTGTGTGCTGGTTGTGCCATGGTGTAACCACCAGACTTTAGTCAGCGTCTCATCGTACACCATCACTCAATCAAAAGCCACCGCTGTTTCTCATCATCTTATAGGAATACGAAAGGGTTACGATTCTGTATCAGAGTGAAATACACTCTTGATTTCAGTTTTAACTGCCCATTGTGAAGTAAAGGGGGATCATTTTTACAGCAGGAAACTAATGATCAAAGACTTCACCAACAGAACCAATCTGCTGGTGAACAATCTTCACAGTGTTACTTTGTCGTACAAAAAAAGTACCATTTGTACGAGAGACCTTGAGATGCCATTCAGCAGTCGGCATTATAAATTGCACATACGCTTTCAATGAATGAATAAGTATACAGTAGCAAACCCCACACCAGTCCAGAATACATGACTTCAAAAGAAAACAATTCTGCAGCAAAGTCTA
>JAFBMS010000682.1:124982-173761 GCA_019788955.1 Albula glossodonta
CTCTATACACCCAATATATACCAACATACACCCTACTCCTCTATACACCCAATATATACCAACATACACCCTACTCCTATATATCAGGGGCTTGTCAAGGTGTTTGAGTGGAAGGGGACTTGGTGATCATGAAGGTATTTATGTATTCCCTAACCCCTCCCCACTGCCCCAAATGTGGGGGGGGGGCACCCTTTTTGATCCAGCATCTCTGTGACTGACGTGCCACCCCCCCGCCCCCCCACCCCCCAAGCCTTGCTCACATCAAACAGGCTGTGAAGTCTCTGGATCAGAGGCAGGCTGGAGGTCTGCGTTTCAGTGCTCACCCGAGTTCATTTCCCAACCCCCCCCCCCCCCCCCCCCCCCCCAACAGAACCTTAAATGACATGTGGTAGCAGCAGTGTGGTGTAATGGTTAGGGAGCTGGGCTGGGGGTGGGGTTGCCGGTTCAGCTCCCAGGTAGCCCACTGCTGCTGTACCCCTCGGGCTGAGTACTTCATCCACATTAGGCCAGTACAATATCCGGCTGAGTAAATGTATAGTGTGTAGAAATAAACTGTGACAGTCGCTTTGGATTCACGCATCTGCTAAACGGCTTAATTCAAATGTAATGTAAATAAAGAAGGTTAGAAATATCAAACTCAAATAAACACTGAAGCGCACACAAGTTCCAGAAAAACAGCGGAGGTGAGAAACAGAGGAGGAGGTGAAGAAGAGGAGGAGGCGGGGGGGTGTTTGTGAGGCCTGGGGGCCGGGGGATGAAAGACACTTTGTAGGGGTGTGATTTGTTCTGCCTCTGTCCCTCCCTCCTTCCCTCCCTCCCTCCCTCCGTTCCTAACCCCATCCCCCCCCCCAATCAAGCAGTCTCTAATTTGAGTTCCAAGTTCAGCGCAGAGGGGAAAAGTAGAAAGCTTGTTACTTTGAAGAATCCAGAGTGAATAACGCAGATAAAAGATTCAGCCCAAAAAGAGGAGGGAGGGAGAGAGAGGGAGAGAGAGAGAGAGAGAGAGAGAGAGAGAGAGAGGAAGAGAGGGGGGTGGAGCTGGGAAACAGAGAGAAAAGAGGAAAGAATCACAAAGCGCCCTATTCTCTCCCCCAGCCTGTGGAGGGGACGGCTGAACAGCCCTGACCGGAGCTCTGAATGACTTTGAGGCGGCGCTGTTGGAATGTCTTTGTCAGGCCGTCAGGCGGCCATTGTGGGGTCCCCATGAGCCCCGCACTCCTCCAGCCCGTCCTCAGTAAATTAAGACCTCCTGAATGTGGTGATTGTGGCCTGGGGGGGGGGCTGACGGGGGTGGCCTATAGCTGGCGTGCCGCTCTCGCACCTTGCAGGGACAGGGCGCCGCAAAAACCCACAAGATGGACACACCTGACAGCTGAGTGCAGCTCCACCTTAACAGGGTTCATCCCTGCTGGGTGGCGCATTAAGCACTACTAATGATTCCCAATCTTCTGAACTATTATTTGATTTTGTGTTTGGGACGTGAGATTATCCGTGTGACGGGTCCTCAGTCCTCAATACAAAAACAGAATAAATTCATTGAAACCTGCAATATATTTTAGTTCTGCTGGGAAGACAACCCACACCAGCACTGTTCCGAACGTAAAGTGTTGTGAGGCGTCTCTCTCCTGACGTCCCGCCCTCCTGCGTGTGGAACATTGAGCAGCTGGGAGGGAAACCTGCAGCCCGTGTTAAACAGGCAGGAAAGCAGGCCAGCATTTGTAGGAATTCAAAAAAATGACGCTGTACAACCGCACAACCGCCTCATCACTCGTCTCCAGGAGAGCTTAAACATACACGCCTCACTCTCTCAAAAATGCTAAAAATTTCACGGGTTGTCCCGGGCAATAATTAAACTGTTTCCCACCGCCAGACCTTGCTCTCCCTGCTCCCGATTCTCAACGATACTTGCTGCAACACGAAACAGCTGTTTCACCTGGCGGCTGTCAGCGGTCCATGACGCGATATAAGCCTGGCTAATCCTGCCAATAAAATATCATTAACAAGCGGGACAGGGCCTCGCCAGCGGAGTCCGCTTCCACCCCGGCTCGTCACACGGTGAGGCAGCGGAGGACTCACAGAGCACAGGGTCCCCTCCGTTTACACACAACACAGAAGCCGGCTTCAACTCCGCGCCCGAAGACTCAACTCAAACACTCCAGGATTTAAGAGAGACTTTCACCCCACAAATCTGTTTCTGCCCCCTAACCTCCCACCTCACCCCCAGCCCGCGGGGCTCCGTGATCTGAGGCAGTTATTCACAATTAGCTGAATTTGAATATGTCAATAAGGGTGCATGCCAGCACACTGGGCTGAATCTGAATATGTTCATGAGGGCGCATGCCAACACACTGGGCTGAATCTGAATATGTTAATGAGGGCGCATGCCAGCACACTGGGCTGAATCTGAATATGTTAATGAGGGCGCATGCCAGCACACTGGGCTGAATCTGAATATGTTAATGAGGGCGCATGCCAGCATACTGGGCTGAATCTGAATATGTTAATGAGGGCGCATGCCAACACACTGGGCTGAATCTGAATATGTTAATGAGGACGCATGCCAACACACTGGGCTGAATCTGAATATGTTAATGAGGACGCATGCCAGCACACTGGGCTGAATCTGAATATGTTAATGAGGGCGCATGCCAGCACACTGGGCTCAGAGAAACACCTCTGCAGCGGAGTTTGAGAGGCGAGGGAGCATGTGTGTGTGTGTGTGTGTGTGTGTGTGTGTGTGAGGCCTGCTGAAAACACAGAGCACTCTACCTGCAGGTCAGTGATATGCTGAGTGCAAACATTTTTTTTGTGATAATTTCCTTGAATTGTGAAATTGATGCTTGGCAGGACACGTAAAGTCAGAATGGAGAGCCTTCAATCGCGGCACACTTGAGCGGAGCGCACTCAGAGCGCGCTCAGCAGGTTTGTATTAATGGCCGGCGCTGATAGGGCTCCATCAGTGAAGCTCAGCGCCACCGACGTGTAATTAACTTAATGTGAGACCCACTTCACCCCTCTGCGCCGACATTAGGTGAATCACTCCATCAAACTGAGTCACGAGCACTAACCATGCACAGCCAACCGAAGCTACTGTGACATCAAAGTTAAAGAAAAGAATATCTTTTTATTGTGGAATATAAGATCTAAGAAATTATAATTACCGAAGTAACTGAGAAACCGCAAATGGAGGCAGGACTGCGGGACGATGTACCCCAGGCTAAGAGTGAGTATCACAGCCCTGAGAACCACACGCCTGAGTCAATTTCAAAAAATCCTTTCTTTCCATGTGACCTCACGCCTGAGTCGCACCTTGACCTGTCTTTGTTGTCCTCAGACAAACGCCACGTGGAGAGCGGGATCGCGGTAAACAGCCCTTGCCGCTGCTCAGGGTCCAAGGCCAGGGTCCAGCTCAGCTCACAAAGGGAGATAAAACACTCAATCTGGTTTAGGGCTGAATGGTAGAATGACCCAAATGAAAACAAAGCAAAACAAAACAAAAAAACCTCTGCCTGAAAAAGCCTCTGACGAAGGGGAAGGATGCGTCAGCGATCATGCGGTGAACTGGTTTAGCAGATCCCTGTGTGTAACACGCGTAGGGCCAGGCTGGGCCGGCGAGGCCGAGAGGCAGGCCAGAAAACCGAGGCGTGTGGGATGGGTGGGGCCGGTCTGGGTTTGGGCACGCAAGGAGCTGGGTGTACCTGGAAATGCCATGACACATGGCAAGCAGGCCTGGCCGCACCGACCGAGGAGACCAGACCATTACTCAGGCCGGAGAAGCCACCTGCCAGCCGCCAGCATGATGTCCGGCACCTTACTTAGCATTATTACTGTAGACAACTTGCAAAAACAGCTAAATTAATTCCACCTCAATGAAATCCAAATACTATGATGTAAAACATCACAGTCAGGGTATAACATTATAATCACAGACATATGCAGAACAGAGAGCCGTGTGGTCAGGGAGGGGGTTTTTTTGAGGTGTTGTTTAACATAAGGGACTGACACCCCACACCTCAAACCCCAGCCCTGACCCCTGTCTACCAGAAAACAGAGTGATGTCATCCATCTCATTAACTCCGCCTTCATTCAATCCAACCCAATCAGACAGCATATTCATACTCACATGAGCAGGCACACACACACACACACACACACATACACACCACTCACACACTCGGACATATTCATACTCACATGCACTGGTACGCACACACACCGATATATCTCTATCTCCCAGGCTTCATATGGACCGTTTAGAATAAAGCTGAATGTTAAATTGAATAATCATGCTTCCAAGTGAAGGCAGCTGAGGGAAGAATCTGCGCTCTGTCTCCTCACACGGCCCCCCCCGTGCCCCCACAGAAGCCTGCACAGGTACGAACAACATCAAATCAGTCTGGGCAGTGCCCCCCCCTACACGCCCACTGTAAGTAGCTTGTACTTATCTGTCCGGTGCAGGACTTTGGGTGCTCGCTCCGCTGCTGTCATGAAGACAGCGTTAAATAACTGATTATCCAGCTGCAGGGGGGCCATTTTCTTCCTCCCATTCGGGACTCTGGAGGGTGAACCGTACTCCGCCAGCGTCACAATGCCTGGCGAAATTTTTCATTAAACCCTCCGAGATACTGAATACAGTTCGTGTTCCGATTTAGCGGCCACACAATTTTTAAAAAAAATTATTTATTTATTCTCCCCCCCCTCCCCCCCTCTTTTTTGGCGCTGAGGAAATGCTTGGGATTTTTTCGGGCCGGGGACATGGGGCAGTTTCAGCCGCATTAAAATGGGCCCTTTCAGAGGGGGAGGGGGGGCAAAGCACTCAAAGACCTGACTGAGTGCTGCATGAAAGCGCTAACCGTGCTAACCATCCCGGGCAGCTGGTGGCAGGGACTCGTTTCAGACACCGCCCCTCTGCCCCCCCCGTTGGGGTTTCACACAGACAGCATAGCAAACATACCTCCATAGCTCTGCCTTCCGCACACGAGCAGAGACACAGACAGGGACCGTCACACTCCTGCTTTCCCCTCACTGAGAGCAGGTCCCTGTCTGCACACTGTGCGGACTCCATGCGTATGGCTGCAGCACACGGCACTGATCCGGTTAAGGAGCCCACAATTATCACAAGCAACTACAGCAGCAGAGGGATAGGAAGCAAGATGGCTTCACCTGTGGCTGCTCTGCTAAATACCTCGCTTTGACTGCAGTTTGTGTCCACCTGCAGGGACACGAGGACTACACCACACAGGGGTGTGCATCACTCCCAGAGACAATGAGAGGACCCAACAACGACCCGAAACATATGTGTGTGTGTGTGTGTGTGCGTGTGAGTGTGGGTGTCAGGGTGTGTGTGAGTGTGTTTGTGTGTGTGTGACGAGCATGGTAAGACTCTCGCCACAGCAGAACAGATAGGGGCCAGGGCTCTCTCTCTTTGAGGGGTAATAATTAGAGTGTGTTTGTGTCTGCGCAGCTCTGCGCAACCCAGGGGCCCCACTGCGCCCTCAGGCAGCTGTGGTTTGGAGGGTCTCCAGGCAGCCTCTCCTCTTCTCTGCGGTTTTGTTCCTGAGATCTCATCTCCCGCTTTGTCGTTCCTGGTGATTGACAGCTAAACTCAGGTATGAACACAAACAGTTACCTGTGGGATCGGTGGGTGAAAACAATCTGCCACTAAGATTCCACACCCCTCCCAGAGCCTGCCCCCCTCCCAGCCCTGCGCCTTAACTCCTTCCAGCTGTGTGTGCGTGCAGAATGCCCTACCTGTGATATTTACACACAGCAAACAGCCCAATATCCATATCCCATTCTTAAAATCAATTCCTCCCAGCTCTCCAGATATTCATGTCTGGGGTTATTAGCATAAATTTGCGGAAATATGATAAAATACTAAACTAAATCCGAATGACATCTGTAGTATTCGCGCCTCTCTCTTTTGTCCTCTGACCCCAGTCAGGGCTACTGGAGGGTCAGTCTGGACACACAGTCCTGGCGCGCTGACCATTCTGTGTGTGAGCTGATGCCACACACAGAGCCGTTCTGAACGCAGAGAGGGCTGAATACTCAGCCCAAACATTGCAGAGCTCTGACCTTAAACTCTGCTGCTGGTATTTCTGCCATCGTATGCTCATGTCACTTTTTCTTTGTCAGGGATAAAAAATATACACAGTCATATCATGTAATGTATGCAGTGTTAAATCTGTCAGCACGTTTACAGAAATCAAACTCTGAGAAAGAAACCCTACGCTGAGTGTACCTGTGTTTCTCAGGATTGATAATGCGGTTTGTCTGGGCATGTTTGGACACAAACGCGGCAGTGGAGCTCCGTGCCCAACCGTCGCATTCTTCCTCTCCTGGTATTGTTTTCAGATGCGGGGGCCTGCTGCCCTCAGCCAATCAGCCTGGCCTTATGGCTTTCACCACGGCAACACAATAAGCTATGCCGCCATTGGTTCATTCAGAAAAAAATAAAAAAATAAATATTTGCAGCTGTTGAGTTAAAAACAACAAAGTGTTTTTTCAATTATATATATTCTAAGAAAACACTTTATTATATGTATAAATAATTATATGTATAAAATTGACTCAAAGTTGCAAGGTATGCTACATTGCCGAAGGGCAAAAATTAAAAATGAAACTAAATTCATTCAGTCACTTGTTTCAACAGGGGTAGAATTTAATATTTGATTTATTTATCATCTCTCAACATCAAAGGTAATCTTTGTAGCGAAGCAGAGCACTACAAAAGGGGGGGAAACTCAGGTATAATGCACAATGCAGTCAGCTCTTAATTCAATGCGCACAGACTTAAGAAAGCAAAGCAAGGCCAGTCTGCCTGTGGGAAGCTTTCTAACAAGGTGTCAGCCTTTCTCGGAAGCGCTGTTCCGTTAATTTAAACCTACAGGCCCGCTTGCCCTCCGTATCGATTTTAACCCAACAATTAATGCGGAATCTGATTTATCATAACACTTTAGATCTTAATCATACGCTGTTTTCTGTTGGTGCCTTTGTTTGCGCTCTAATTGAGAAGACCTTGTGTGTCTCCAACCCAGAGCCTCGTTTTAATTGGCAGTATTTACATCGGGCAGACTTCAAACGTAGCAATAGACGTTTGTAAAGGGGGAGCACAAAGAGACACTTTGAAATGTCTACAGTCATATGAAATGGCATGTTAATTAAAAACCTGAGACCGCCAGGGTGATATGAAAAGTATTCATGTTTGTATCTCCAACTGCAGAGTCAGTTTCCTTGGAAATCAACAGAGAAGGCTGTGTGTGTGCGTGTATGTGTGTGTGTGTGTGTTCCTTTTATCGCCCCTACCTGTGCACTGTACACTTCCGCCCCGTTTCTCCAGCAATTCCGATTTATCAAATAAAGAAACATTTTGAAATTAAAAGAGCCACGCTTTGAGAGGCTAAATCATTTTTAAACATTTTCACCTCAGCACTTTGATCCACAGTAGCGCACATGGGGACAGGTACAATGAATCTAGCTCACCAAGATATGATTTATATTCAAGTTCATTAAGGTTATTGCCAATAAATATACATATTAGAATGTACACTGGCTTTTTTGTGCACACAGTAAATCTAGTTCAATAATTAAAACCTAGGGGAAAAATATTATTTATCGTTCTGTGCAGTATATGAGCAGAAGAGCCATTACCATAGAAACACATGACACATGACACAAGCGGTGCGCGGTGCACGGCGGCACACACCAAAGGAAGACCAAGGCCTCGGAAAACACCTCGTTCAGAGGCTGGGTTACGAGAAGCGAGGATCCTGAGTGAGAGGAAAACTGCAAAAAAAGGAACAGATTTGCCACGCCGTGCAAGACAGAGAAAAGCCTATTTAAGATGAGAGGTGTAGAACGCTGGTCAGAGTGTGTGTCGCGTTTGTTGTAAGATGGTTATGCCAAAGGTGAGAGGGAGGGAAGCCCAGCCTTAGCAGTGTTAAAATGGCCAAATTAATACCGTAACTGCTCCATATTAAACCATGCTAAACCCTGATATTAAACTGTGCCAAACCCTGATCTCTGGGCCTCCACGCATCATTTTATCACAAAGACACTTTATCCATCTCCATCATTTTGCTCCTCCTCCAGCTCTCTAAACTTATATCCTGTAGGTTTATTATTTAGATTTTTCCATATGCCCTAAGTTTGTACCTACTGAATTATTAAATACAAATGTAATGTTTCAAAAACACTGCATTCTGACCCATTCAGACAGACAAAGACGGACAGGCATACAGACAGACAGACAGACAGCTCCTCTGCGCTGTTTTTATGCTTTGGCATCAAACTCAAACTCTGTTCAGCAGCTACAGAAGGGCTGTTTCCCTACAGCACACTGGGATCATACAAATAGCAGGGTCTCCGTGGCACCGCACACACTCTGCAGCCAGGGCAGAGGTTTCAGCAGAGAGACAAAATGGGCAAATTGGGCAGTTATATAACTGACTGAAAATGGGCTCCACATAGAAAGGGAAAATAAAACACGTTGCTTGTTGCTTTGAAGGAATTTTTTGAAACCGCTCAGAAGAAAAGAGGGGGGTCTGGAAAGAGGTATTTTGACACGAGAGATAAGGGAGCGAAAGAGGAAATAAAGATAGGAGAGCCGCCAGATGGTTTTGCACAATACACGGCGGGAGCAGGCCGGGCTGTTTGTCGGATGGCTTTGGGCAGGAGCACTGGCCCTTCGCCGCACAGAAAATAAAAAGGGCACTTTACAGAGAAACACCACGGCTCCTGTCCGCCATCTTACCTTTTATATCTCCCAGAAGTTCGCTTGTGTTGAGCCTCTCCATTTTCTCCTTCCAGTCTTTCGAGAGGAGTTTTTCCACACACGAAGATTCTGGGTGGAAGAAGAGAGAAAACAATTTTACTTTTTTTTTCCCCTAAATCATACCTGTTTCTCAGGTGGGTATTTATAGCTGTTATGCTTTGAAAGGTCACACTTTGTTTAAAAGCTCCTTTTGGCTGATTATAATTGCCCTCATGTATACCCTAATAATATAAAAGACGAATATATAATTTCACACATAAACAATCAGTTTTCAAAAGGAGCGCTCTCTGTTCTGGGACAAACGAAGGTTGGTATTTACATATGGCTGCTAAAACATGTGTAATTATGTCACAGTATGAAAGGAATACTCGGCTGCATGAAATTACTAGGCAGGAAATAAAGTTCAAACTTTAAGATAAATAAATCTGTCAAGTGAAAATGATATAATTATAATGGTTTACCTGGGCAGAAGGAAGTCAAAGGAAACAAAGGTAAATAAAAGTACAGGGTGTCTGCAACGGCCAATGCCAAACAGGTAGATTTTAATGCGCTGCAGAAACCATTTAAATAAAGCACTGCAGATGATAATAAACATTCCACATTTATGACATAGAAAGGGAACTGAAAATGATCTTTATTAACAGGCAAACCACGCTAAGATATGAGCTCCTGCAGCTGAGGCTCAATGTAATAATATAACAGCAGCAGAACACAAGTTCTTCGTTACTCAAGGCCACTCCATAACATTTCACATCAGCAAAAACAATAACGAAAAGAGGAAACACTGAATGAAACAGGCATCAATTTTTAATCAGAAAAGATCCCTCATGTTGATTATGACAAGACTGAGTAGACCAATGAAGCACTGCTGGGGAAGATGTGTTCTGAAACGAGCCTCACAGGAACTCCACAGGAGCCGCACAGGAACTCTGTGGGAGCCACACAGGAACTCTGCAATTTGTTTTTATAAATAGCTCTGATTTATTTCACAGCCCAAAAGGTCACCAAGAACCACATTATTAATAATGAAACTGGCATTCTCCTCTGCCGCTTCTGCCCCCGAACTGAAAATACGAGCTTTCTGTAACCACTCTGAGGACAGCCAGTCTGTGGCAGAGGGGTCCAACCGGATTTGTCACACAGAGGAAAGTAGGAGTGGCTACATGGTGACATTGCAGGGAAGAAAGGGAAAGGGGGGGTGCTGCTTTTGGCGGAGTGCAAAGCCAATTTAACATCAAGCCACTGGGAAACTCGTAAGAGGGAGGGGCCTAAATAGGAGAGGGAGGGGCTAGAATTAGAGAGGGTGGGGCCTGAATCTGAAAAGGAGAGTAGTGAATGTGAGAGGGAGGGGCCAGAACCGGCCATTGTGCCTCTGAGACCTGTGGATAATGAGCATTATCTTGCAGGGTGGGGCTCCCCATTCCCCCATGTGACTCAGACAGCCAGGACAGGGTGTGGCCCTCCCCCAGAGAGAAGCTGAGGAAGCAGCTGGCACCATGGTGACGGAAGCCCCACCCTGCAGATTCTTGGGTCCTGCTCACAGTACCAGTCCTCAGCGGATGAGTCTTTGGCTCTGCTGCAGAGGTCCACGTGAGAAACAAACTCAGCACCTCCACAACCCCACACAACCCTTCTGCCCCCAGCCTCAGCTCGCCCATAAACCAGCACACAGCCTCCAGCTTCCAGCAGGACTAGGTACAGCTGCTGTTCCTCTGTAACATGTTCAACGCTTTATTTATATAACGTTTCATTCGCAATTGTATACGAAAGCATAAGACTCCATTTCTCAAGAATTTACTGAAGGATTGCATTCATTTTTAGAAACATTAGAGACACCAGGGTTGCTCTGAAAGACGCACAGCCGATTGTATAAGATCTCATCTTTAAAAACGAGAACCATGACCTACTACCAGAGCCTTCCGGTGGCTTGTCTTTTGAAGATTACATCACAGGGTGTAAGAATGGCTTTGTTGTGGAGCAGAAAGGGCAGCGGGCGAAAGCGTGCATTCTTGCGGGGGGAACCCAGCGGCACTGGGGAATCACAAATGGTTAAATGGCTCTGCGGACAATGGCTCATTTGTGGTCCGTTTGGTGACAAAGGGGCTAAAAACGCGTAAGCACATAAGCATTGAGAATGGCTTAGAGACTCTATTACAAAAGCTTTGTGTATGTAGCTTATTGTAGTCATGGGGCACTTGCTACTATACAATATGCTTTCCTTATCGAGTCAAACATTCAATATCCGCACAGCTTGAAATCCACATGCTGTTTAATTCATATGCATTTATATATGATGCCCAGTCTGTTTCCAATTACATCTCAATTTGACTGACACAGATACTTACAGAGGCAAGATATGTATATGGATATCTTTGTATATATGTCTCACTGATAGTTCAACAAGGTCCTCCAAGGCACAATCTGTGCACAATCTAAATATCAGAGAAATGTCAATTTCCCAGAAGGCTTTGCATTTCTCCACCAGTCAGCAGGTGTAGGGCTGGGAGTGGATTGTTGTAGCTTGACCCTGTGACCTCTCGGTTTACCGTGCGATGTATACGCACATAACAATGCAAACAGTGGGACAACGTGAGATTGAGTAATTCTGAGATTATACTGGCCGGCTCTGGGATCAGGGCTGCTTTGAAAGGAGAGCTAAAAACCCACAGTACCAGCCAGGGGCCTTGCAGAAAATGGAATTAAGAGCCTGGATTTACTGTAGCCACTTAGGAAAGAAAACACACTCTGTAACGCCATGCTACGTCTGTACTTCATTCCTACGAGAATCAAGGGGTGGGAGGGGGGGGCGTGCACCCCCGGTTTGATAAACACAGCTGACAGGGAGGAGGGGGTCGGTGTGGCGGAGCTGAAGGGGAAGGGATGTTTTACCCCTACATGGAGCTTTCTCCTCCATTACTGCGCAGGTCGCAGATTTAAACCCTCTTTGCCTGTTTGGACAGAGAGCAACAGGGGGAAAATGATTCCTTTTCACTCTGCCCTTTGTCTCCACATCCCACCCTTCAACCGAATCACTGCTGTGTCTTCCCTTTGAAAAATGAAAAAAGTTAAATAACAAAAATGGCAGTAAATCAAACGGGAGTGACACAGGCAGAGGGGGAGGGAGTTGGGGGGGAGTGGGGAAGTCAAGGTTTCTGTTCTAACACCCATTTTAAAGGACGTAGCTTGCAAAAAGAAAGTAAAATTAAAAAATGGCTTTGTAAAAAGAGTTGGAGTTTTATTTGGAGTGTGGACTTCCTGCTCAAGCGTGGGCTTGAAGGACTGCATCTCAGGTCAGCGTAGCACTGTTCCTGCTTTATCTGCTCCCAAACATGCAGCGTGTTCCTGTACTCCTCCCCCGCGTTAACTCCTCGCAGCCCACTTGTCTGATGGATAAAACCAGCGTTAGAGACAGGGAACCGGGTTCAGAGCTTTCCTCAGTGCCCTGTCATGGAGCCCACCCGCCTCGACCACCATGACAGCAGAAGCCATTGCTAACATGTGAACGCTAATGTAGTAACCTGCACCATGTAGCTGCCATAGAATGCCAGCAGTAAATATCTCTAATCGTTACCATAGCCTAACTTGGTAGTGCTAACACTAACAGCTTGTACAGTCAAGCTGCCATGCTCTCTAGCCCTTAACATGCTGACACTAATGCTAACAGCCTGCACAGCAAAGCTGCCCTACCATGTCAGTATGTGGACACCGCTAACATGCTAATACTAATGCTAACAACCCATGCACAACCGCCCTATTTGTGACACAGCAGACATCACTGAGATGATATTTACTGTGCTAAAGCTAACAGCCAGCACAGTAAATATGCTAACGCTAAGGCTTACAGCTATCAGTAAGATGATGGCAACGGCCCTTGTCCCAAAACTGGCTGACCTATTCAGCACCAGCCATCACTAAAATGCTAACTGTAACAGCCGGTGCTATAGAGCTACCTGGCCCAACGTATGGGTATCTGTGATCCTGTGACATCGGGCTGTGTGCAGACCTCAGCGCTCAGCAATAAAAGAGGGATGTGGAGGCCCACAATCTGGCGCTCCTGTTTATGGTATGCTCCGTGGCCAGTGGGAGCAAGAACCCAGCTCCTCACGAAATTAATGTTACAGCGAGTATGTGTGTGTGTGGGGGGGGAACAGGGGGAGCCCAGCGGAGGACTCTCGCATCTGTCCGTCAGGCGTGGGGGGGCAGGGGAGGGCGGTTACCGTGGCTACAGATGCAGCTCCAGCGCTTGATCATTAAGGAATGTGGCGTCTGCTGGAGATAGACTGGTGCCAGCTCCCGATCCGCTCCGCACTGCCTCCCAAAGGGGGAGTCTGCACCTCGCCCTCCACTCTGCCTGGCAACACTGCTCCACACCCTCCCCACACAAACAACCCAGGGCCTGCCAAGCAACACAAAAAGGCAGGACTACCACTGGAATGAGTCAAATGGAGAAAACAAAACCCCTCCCTGACTTCACACTACCTGCCTGTTTTGCTTTACCTGGGGCAGGTGAAGTGCAGCCGAGCTTTTTGTGCATGGTAACGTAAGAGATAAACTGTGAGCTGTGGATCTGTATGAAAGACCCCCATGCCCACGTTGCTGCAGCTGTAATGGTCATGCACTATGAAAGACCCCCATGCCCACGTTGCTGCAGCTGTAATGGTCATGCACTCTGGGAAAACAGACCCAGTGAGTCACCCGTCTGGCTTCACTCAAAGCAGCCTTATAAAGGCTAAAGCTTTTGGAAGAATTCAGATTAATAATTGTAGATTTCTTAAATACCAGTGTGACTTTACTCAGGAGATTTGTTACACCAAAAGAAAAATAGCTAAATATGAGGATAACAGAAATTGTCTTTCATTGAGCAAATTGCTGAACAGTGAAGAACAACATTTATTGGAGAATACAGAGAGAGTCTAGTTCACAATCACAATCACAGAGCACGCTTACCATAGTCATTCATCGTTCAAGCAAACGGCGGCAGGTCTGCCTGCATCAAACATATACATAACATAGAACTTCCTCAATCTGTACGCAGAGATGCAGTGGAACAGCAAAGCTCAAACAAAATTAAGACCCCTTCTGTCTTTAAACATTAACCCACTGGTTCCCCAGGGTGTACATACTGTAGCCACTATCTCAGCACAAGATCTGTGACACACAGCTCACAAGAGCAGATATCTCCCTTCATCTCAATACTGCAGACAAACAAAACTGAAAGCGGCAATAAAAAAAAAATCACCTTAAGCAAAGAAACACTGGCACGATGAAATGGATCGTTTTCCGATACCCAAACACAGCGGCCTAATTGTGGGCATAAATCTACAGACCGGGACAGTTTTCTGCGATTGTTGTGTTTGGTGTAAACATAGATTTCATCACCTGGCTCAGTGCTGTGCCAAAACCAAATGTTCGACAGAAACCGCAACAGCGTAACATGGAAAAGCAGGCGAGCGAACTTCAGATCAGAACGAACACTGCCAGTCTACACCTGCCTTCATCAAACACTCACCTGTGCTGTCAATTCACATATCGCCAATTCCTACGGCAGGATTACTGCTTCCTCACACAGCTCACAATAAGAGTCACCCAACACGTTTTTAGGTACGCCACAACATTATAATAGTTTCATTTTCAACTGCAAAATTTATAGCCTTATTAAAACCTGCAGAATATTAACTTCTGGGCAGAAATCAGGAGTATTATTTTACACAAAGAGTCGTTCACGCTTAGAACAGGTTGCCAGGTCAAGTATTAGAAGCAGAGACTCTTTTAGTGGTCAAGTCCGGGCTTGATGCAGCTCTTGTAGGTAAATGGTGAGCCAAGTGGATGATCTGTATGATCTGTTCTCCTCATTATGTTCTCATGGTCTTATGTTCTAGTCAAAGAATCATTGGGTACCAGCTTATGAGCATGGAACAGCAAGCAAAGCAGGAACGAAAAAGTGTTCTGACGAGGACGTTCAGATCATATCGGTTTCAGAAAAACGTCATTACTTTGCTTGTTCGACCCAGAAGCCGTTATCTGCTCTTCACTGAAATGGAAGCCAGCGCTGGTGATGGGACACGTGCCAGGCTCAGATTTAACACACATGTGTGAGCCTGCTCCGCTGAGCTTTCCCTGCAACTGCTGCAGAGACAATCTGTGAATCCATTCCGGTAATCCATATCCCTCAAAATGCATCACTCAGAAGAGGAAACTGTAAAATATGAACAGGATCCCCACTGGATATCACTGTTACATTTTCAATATTTATTAATTTATTTTTTTGACATAAAATGACCTTCTTTTCTCAGTGGATGAGGCTTCCATCAGTGCAAAGGCGAGATGAATGGATCACACTTTACACACACACACAAATTAACAAAGAAATGAACAGAATCGTAACAGTATTAATTGATGAATGTTTAAAGTATCAATAAATGAGATGAACTAACACAGGATAACAGCTGGAAGATATTTTTTATTCATGGATTTATTTTCTTAATTACAAAAGTGTCAGGAAATATAAGGCTGTGAAACCTATTCTACTGTGTGTATAAATAGGTTACACTATTAATTCAGCAGAGATCCCAAAAACAATACATAATACAGACAGCGATGGGTTGCTGTTTAAATTGTCCTCACGCAGACACACACAGTAACCTGCTCCTCACGCAGACACACACAGTAACCTGCTCCTCACGCAGACCCAAACACTAACCTGCTCCTCACGCAGACCCAAACACTAACCTGCTCCTCACGCAGACACACACAGTAACCTGCTCCTCACGCAGACCCAAACACTAACCTGCTCCTCACGCAGACCCAAACACTAACCTGCTCCTCACGCAGACCCACACAATAACCTGCTCCTCACGCAGACCCACACACTAACCTGCTCCTCACGCAGACCCAAACACTAACCTGCTCCTCACGCAAACCCAAACACTAACCTGCTCCTCACGCAGACCCACACACTAACTTGCTCCTCACGCAGACCCACACACTATCGTGTTCACCTGGCTGATGAGATCAATAAGTACCTGGAACTGCACACAGAAATCATGTCTTCTGATGGACACTTAAGTTTACTGCGTGAAGTGTGTATCATAAGACCGAAAGTACTGATGGATAAACAGTTCAAGGATGTAAAAACACATCCTATTTTGCAATTACATTCTGATGAGGGTTTTCTCTTCTGCAGAAAGAAGAGCCTGATGAAGCTGGTGTTTCTGAGTGGTGCATTAGCGCGGCGTCGAATGGGAGCAGGGCAGGAGTGGAGGACGCGCCGCCGCAGCGCCGCACAGAAGGTTAATAATTATTTTCTAAGCACTTTCAAGTGCAACATCTTTAATGATATTAGGAAAGAACCGCTGAGGGAGCCGCGGAGGAAAAATCAGTCAAGGTCAAGAGAATAATGCAACTTCTGTTCCGCCTGGAGAGCAGGACGAGCCGAGCGGACGAGCTCTTACAAAAGTCTGCTCCTCTCGACTTATCACAAGAACTGGGCAATGAGTCTATCGACAACTGTCACAAAAATATACACTTCACTCAAAAATCAAAAACTAAAAACAGGGTATAACATTGGCTGCATCTTACTGGGAAAACACCCCAGGGGAAAGATTACCCACGATTCCCTGACTGAGGGCAAAGCCCAGTCTCCCAGCTCAGTCACAGGGAAACAAAACACTTCCCTGAGGCCTGCATTACCGTCACATTACAGGACAAACACAGAGCTAATGGCACAAACATCATCTACATCATCAAACAGGCGACACACATGGTCAGTATGACACAATGCTAAGAAAAGAAAAAAAAAAACCAAACACCCTCCCGTCCCACCCCCTCTGGTCAAAAGTTTAAGAACCTCTCCAACCTACAGCAGTCTTGCTGCATTTAATTAATTTATGCTCTTTAATATGCAAATAGCACTGGGGGTGTGCATAGGTGAAGAGAGGGCGCTCCTCTAGAAGAGATAGAGTCAGTGTGGGACCTGCCTCTCCGGGGGGAACGAGTTTAATTCCCACCTAACGCTGTTAATGCTCCACTCAGAGAGCAGACCAGGCACCTATAGACACCCCATTCCACTCAGCGGGCACGAAACGGGCACCTACAAGGAACCTGAGAGGACCCGCTCCTCTGAGGCCACTCCCCCTTCCCTTCCTCCACCAATATCAGGACTTGGACATCACACAGGGTCCCCTGAGCTCACCTGTGCTCACCTGGGCCCAGTCACTCCCCCTCATGCAGGTGTGATCGGTTAGAGGACATTCTGAATCCTGCTTCTGAAATAATCATTTTCAGCTCTGTGTGGAATTTCCTGTTTATGTTTACGCCTGTACTCTGGGTGAAAGAGCGTGGGTGTTTACATAATACAGGGAAGTTAGTGGTAATGCATAATTATCACAGCTATAACATACCTATTCAGCTGGCTGTTTGTAGAGCTACACTTTGTTTGTAGTAATTAGGGCTGTGTGTGTTTAGGCTGGTATTTTCTGTGACAGTGCATGCGGGTGGATAAGACGATCAGCCAAGCTGGCGTTGCGTTTCTGGGATGGCGTGGAAGGTGTGTGCTCAGTTCACCCCGCCGTACCGAGGCGCTAATCTCACAGCGATGACCCCCGTGATTCCAGGAACGCCAGCTCGAGCGCCGCCTGACCTCTCTAAATGGGACACGTGTCCCTCAGGCCAGTATGAATTTACTACCCCCCCGAGGAGGGGGGGAGGGCGCACAAATTTAACAAATGGCCCCGCCCCCCACCCCCTGCTGCCGACCCGTCCCCTGGGTCTATTCATTTTACTGCCAGGGGCCACACGACGATCAGCTCTGAATTATTAACCCGACGGGAGCGATGATCGATTCCGACAGACCTGTGGACATCAGGGAAGATCTTCATTAGAACGCCACAACCGGAAATTCCACAGGACAATGCAATATAATGTAATGGAATCTAGTGTAATATAATGTCATATAACCTTATGTAAGGACAGTGCCAGGTTAATAGCTGGATGTCATTCATGGAAAGGGATCAGGATCCAAGTTAGCACAGACCAAAGGGCCCTGGCTCAAAAGGCTAACTCAAGGGGCTAACTCAAAGGGCTAACTTAAAGGGCTAACTCAAGGGGCTAACTCAAGGGGCTAACTTAAAGGGCTAACTCAAAGGGGCTAACTCAAGGGGCTAACTCAAGGGGCTAACTCAAAGGGCTAACTTAAAGGGCTAACTCAAGGGGCTAACTCAAAGGCTACCAAACTGCTGGCAAAACCCTCACAGTGTTTGTACAGAGACCGTGGGGGATGCAAGCCGGCTTTGATAGGAACAAGATCTTCAGTCGGCGCAAGCTGGTCTGGGCCCTCCTGGGGCCCCACATGGCCCAGCTGGCCACTAGAGGCCTGCAGCTGGCCGACCAGCAGAGGAGGGATGGGTTGCCAGATCACCCCTGACCCCCCCCTCTGTGCTGGGTTTGGGGTGAGCGGCGGGGGTCTGCCCAGGAGGGACCATCACCGTGGCGACGGTGAAGGAGCTAAATTATAAATCTGAACGAAGCCTGGCAGCAGAAATCACCACAGCAACAGCGGCCAACGCCTTCTGAAGGAGAGAAGGGCTCCAAAAAAATGATAAATTAATAAATAAATATGAAAAAGAAGGCTTGGACGGCAGATTAAAGGGCGCCCACCTGCCCCCTCGTCTGTGTGAAGAGGAGTGAGAGAGAGAAGGAGAGAGAGAGAGAGATAGGAGGAAGTGAGAGGAAAAGAGGGAGGGGGAGAGAGGGAGGGGGGAGAGAGATACTCCCAACTCCCAGAACCTGGATAAGGAAGACGGAGAAGGAGAGGGAGAAGAGAAAAAAATCCAATCAAAAGTTAGTGAGGAGAGATCAGGAGCCAAGATAAGGCCTCACTCAGAGCCCCTGAGCTGCAATCTGCACTAAAGCCGGAGACTGGCAGCTGGGCCAACAGCTGGCCAGCAGGATTAATGTCAGAAGAATGAAATAAAGCGCAGCATATGTCCGAGCCCGAGGTGAGGGACCGCGCGATCGCGCCCCACTCCATGCCATGTGTGCAGCTGCAGAACGCCCCGCTTCCCCACAAGGTCACTCTTAAGAGCCGCCACCATTTAATGCTTGGGTTGCCAAATCCACTTCCTCCCTCCGCGGCTCCAACTTTCCAGCGCTTCTTCCGTCTCCAAAACTGCCAAGAAGACACTCTGAGTGCTTAATGTTCCGTACTGATAATTAAGGCTTATGCAGAAATGATGCCTGCTCCCTACCTCCATTCCTTACCACAAACACCCTTATTTCATGCTCACCTATCCATGGCACACAAGAAATAAAAAAATACATTTAATAAATACATTTTAATAATACAATTTTCCAAAAGCACAAAATGAGATTTTGGTCAGTGAGATAATGCTGCACAGCCTTCCCAGAAAGGGACTGAGCTGAGTGCAGAGAGAAAAGCACAACACATTTTCATTCAACAAAATGATCCTGCCCTGTGATGCAGGCTCATTAAAGGCAGGCGTGGAAAGAAAAGAGAAAACTGAAACTTCACGTAACGCCGTCGAGGTTTTCAATGCTCAAATCTGTGCGGATGAGTTTTCTGAGGGAGCCATGATGTGGACTTCATTTTAATTTCTAATTTTCATTTGATGTCGGTAATCATTAAGGCCCACACACTGTAATAAATTATAATAATTTCACACAAGAATTAAATTACTGGGTACCTTGCAGAAGTGCAATTTTTTTGTTGGGTACCCTACAATCTAACTGTCAGATATAAACTCTTTTTCTAATCAATGCCCCAAAACATTCACATTTATTCATCTATGTTAAATTAATAGAAGTGTGCGGATAATGTATCTACCAGTGATCATCGGCGCTCAGACTGATTTACTAAATTAACGGGTGCCTGAATCTCAACAAGGACAAAAAAAAACCAAAGAGAGAGGGAGGGAGGGAGGGAGACTAATAGGATTCAAATGAATAGATTAAAATTTGCTGTGAAGCCAAGCGGCAGCTGCAAGGGGAAAGAAAAAAAACTTTATTTTCATCGAGAAGGTAAGACAACTTTGACGTGCTTGAGAGATCTCTGCGGAGCATGTGCAGAATGCAGATGGCGCCCGGCCCGCGCTGAGGTCATCGGGCATATTTGGTGCATACTGAGGCAGATGTGTTGTTGAAATGCTGAAGATAAATAGTTTTTGCGCGAAAGGCCTGCGGGGCTCCTCTACATGCCCGAAGAAAGCGCGCTGCAGAATCGCATGTCCTCCCATGCGCACCGCATTACTGCTCATTAGGTTCAAGCGGAGCTGTCATCGTCTGTATCGGCATTGTACTGCGGCCCTGTGCTATTGGCCGGCTAAAGCGCATCGGCCAAAGTGACCAGCACGGGCTCAAACTTCCCTCCCCTCTGTGATTGGCCAGTGAGTGTCGGGAAAGGAAGTGAGCTGGCTTCCTGTCACACAGCCATTAAAGAGGTTTATGGTCCTGGGCTCTGTTTCCACAGGGGTCAAAGTTCACCGCTCAAAACCCACGGCTCCCGGGACCCCTCGGTCAAAAAGGTCAGTATTTTTAGACGGCGAACTTCCATTTTATGTCAGTGTCACAGAGCACACCCCCCAGCTATGCTGCCCTGTTCTGCATCTGCCCTTTACTGTACCGTCAAGCCCAATGCAAGAAAAACCGGAACATTCTATGGGTGACTGAAGATCATTTTAAAGGAAGATAGCAACCAAGTCACAGTCTTAACCTCAAAACACAGACAGATGTTTCATTTTTGCTGATATCTGGGTGGAGCAGACCTGACGCTCTGTGGTGTAACAGTAGACCTATGAACAGTTAAGCGTTTCTGGGCCCCCATCTCCTGGCCTCAATTCGCCTTTGTTCTGTGACGGGACCTGATTTGACAAAAGGCGTCATGGTTGCTTTTGAACAGACTCCTTCCTTTTCTCTCCGTCGGCCATAGGGGTGGGCCAGAGAGCGGAAACAGGCCCTGGGAAAGCCAGGGTGGACCTTGCCGTGACACATCTCCAAGGGAGCGGCAGGCTGGAGCCGTCCGGCGGGGATTCACGTTCGCGAGCCTGAGAGAGTCTTCAACAACATCGAGCAGCGCGCCAGCCGCTAATGCAAACATCATGATAAAGCCACACCCCCCACGCCACATTAACGTGAAACTGCATCAATTAAAATCCAAACTCATAACTTCCAACCGGTCACTGCAAATCTGACAGACCCTGACATACAGCTGAGGGTCTTAAAGCGCATTAGCAGCTTGACCCCATCTTTGGGCAGACTTAAAATTATACAGGGGCCTCAAAGGGGTCGGTCCCAAACGAGACGCGCCATTCACAGATAAATATCATCAACACTGCAGCTCAGAGCCATTTAACACGCTCCCGTCCTTCTTTTATCTCCCTCCATTAAAAAAAAAAGGAAAGAAAGACATTTGTTCCACTGCGGCTGATTAGACAGAGTCTTTGTTCAACATTGTGTCATCAAAGAGATATCAGCATGGTTACTGTTACCGTGGGAAAGACAATGTAAATACGTGATTGTAAAACAGACAGTGTGCGGTGTGTTTGCTGTCAGGACTCTCCCACATTGAGACGCAGCATCCTGGATGCATGACGCACGTGCTGTAGCCCCCTAACGCAAACACCCACCCCGCCCTGCTCCGCCATGTTACCTAAAAACCATTAGCTAACCCACATCAGCTTTTGGGCAACCGCGGTGTGGGTTACAGGCGCTCTATTTTGATCACAGTCAGATGACACCCTCCTCTTGTCTGCCCGGGTATGTGTGCAGACTATGTGCATGGAATGATGGGAAACTGAACCTCCCCATCACCCACCCACACTCAGCAGTATGACGTAAGCCCGGAGTCTCCCAACATAACCTCACTTTCCCTGACCCGTACAGAGGTGGGCCGTACCCCCCCCACCCATGCTTCTGGTGCTGGCACCCTGCCCCAATTCCCACCTTGCCCCTTGCCCCCTCTTTCCCGCCTCCCCCCCCATGCCAGGCCTGCAGCGATAAGCCCACAGCATCGCTGTGGCATTGCGCGTTTCGGTGGGGGGCGATTTTAATCTAGCGGGAGAGCGCAGGCTATTTCCAGACCGTCGGCCGCGCAACACAATGACAGATTTAGCGCCGTTAATAGGGGGCTGTTTTTCTGCGTGTCAGCGTTTCTCCCCCCACTGGACTAAAAACATGGGGTGGGGGGATGGGGAGGGGGGGTCACACAAGATAGCAAGTCAATTAACCCCCCCTCCCCATTCCACCCCACCCTATCTGTCCTCTTTATAACTGAGGCCCTACCCCCTAACGCACACACACACATTTGGGGGGAGACACACCTACGCTGGCTGCTCACGCTCACACACGCGTGCGCACACACAAACAGGCCTCTGTTACCCCCGGTTAGGCTGACGATTTCGATTTGTCTCACAGACACCGGTTTCCGCCTGTCAGAGGGGTTCCGGAGGTCCGCAAGAGGAAGTGACACAATGGCGGCGTTGTGGGACCCTGACACCAGGGGGTGGGGAGGGACAGAGGCAACAGCTGAGCCCGGGGGGAGCCCGGGGGGGCGGGGGCGTGTGGGGGGAGGGGGGAAGATGGCTCCTGGAATGTAGCGTGGCAGTTGCTACTGTTGACTAGAGGGAATATGAGACCCAGGAAGGTGATACAGTCCAGCGAGGGGGGGTTGGGGGTGGAAGAATGGAACATTGAAGAGGCAGCTGCTGTTTTGTCATCTGAAAGTGGACCCCTCCTAACACCCCCAAGGAGGAGCTGGAGATCTTTGTTCAAACCCGGCCCTCCTCCTCCTCGCCTGTCCGTTCTTCCAGGAAGGCCCCAGCCACCATGATGCGCTCTCACTGCGCCATAAATTAGCCTGTATTTACTGCTAATGCTACATAAATTAGCCCCTCAGTCTTTACTGGCACAGCAGCAGTATGAGAGATACAGGCACAGGCTGTGCAGCCGGGCTAGGGGGGCCGGGGGGCGCTGGGGGGGGCCGGGGGGGGCATCTGATTACAGAGTGTGTGTTCAGTTCTGGGGCTTTGCTCTGGGCCAGGCCATGGAGGAGAGACATGGCCCACAATCCTTTGAGAGAGTTCACATCAGGAGAAAACACCTCTCTGTAATGCCGGCTCTGGTTCTATGTGACGGCAGGGAGCACAGAGGAGGAAACACCTCTCTGTAATGCCGGCTCTGGTTCTGTGTGACAGCAGGGAGCACAGAGACGGGGGTTCGGTCAGTCAGGGGTTTGGTCAGTCAGGGGTTTGATCAGTCAGGGGTTCGGTCAGTCAGGGGTTTGGTCAGTCAGGGGTTTGGTCAGTCAGGGGTTTGGTCAGTCAGGCGTTTGGTCAGTCAGGGGTTTGATCAGTCAGGGGTTTGATCAATCAGGGGTTTGATCAGTCAGGGGTTTGATCAGTCAGGGGTTTGATCAGTCAGGGGTTTGATCAATCAGGGGTTTGATCAATCAGGGGTTTGGTCGGTCAGGGGTTTGATGGAATACGCACACACGCACGCACGCACGCACACACGCACGCACGCACGCACACACACACTCGCGCACGCACACACGCATGCACGCACGTACGCATGCACGAACGCACACACACACACACACACCGATGTGCTCTCCCCCTCTCACACACACTGGTTAAATACGGTACATTGCTCTCCTGACAAGCAGGTTGTTGGAATCAAAGACGCAGGCAGAGAACAGCTGACGCTAATAAAGCCAGAGAGAGAGAGAGAGGGAGAGAGGGAGAGAGAGCAGAGGAGAAAGAAAGATTAAAGGGGGAGGTGGGGGTAAAACAAGAGCTGACTGATGTTTGGCCAGTGTGCACTGCCTGGGGGACCAGTCGCCTGACACGGAGTAAGAGGGAAGCGCTAAGTGTTTGAAGCGCAGCTCAAAAACTCGCAGGTTCACCTCGGCCGCCAGCCAAGAAATGGAAAAAGGGGGTAGTGGGCCGCCAGCTCCTTGGCTTATGCATGGAGCCAGGCCTGGAGCCGCTCATTACAGCGCAGATCCCCGTTAATCAGAGCACAGAGGCACCGGCTGAACGGGCTGGAGAGGGAGATGGGATGGAACCGCCACGCGGCCCACTTTCCTGCCACTGCTTCATCTGCCGTTTTTCATTCCGCAGGAACGACAGCAGTGATCGCAAACGGAACGCGTGACGGAACGTGCCGACGTGTTTAGCTCTTAGCCGTTCAAATCGGTTCAAACTGTTTGCCAAAACAGGTCTTTGGAGAAAGAAAAAAAGGAGAAAAAAGGCGGGAGGCTGGGGGGGGATTTGAAAGCTATGGATTTACACACACCCCCCCCCCCCCCCCCCCCCCACACACACACATAAACATCCTAATTAAAGCATGGAGAAAATGGGCTTACGCTGAGCTAAGTGCAGTGGTACACCAGGCCGGGTCCAGGCATGTACGCTGCCAAAGACTCGGACAGGAGCACTGCAGAGCAGATTAGCCATAACATGGATAACACAATGCACAACACCTCATCCAAACAAGGTACAGAGTAGCATAATGCTTAAAGAGCTAGTCTTGTAGCTCAGAGGTTACAGTGTAGTATAATGGTTAGGGAGCTGGGCTTGTAGCTCAGAGGTTACAGTGTAGTGTAATGGTTAGGGAGCTGGGCTTGTAGCTCAGAGGTTACAGTGTAGTGTAATGGTTAGGGAGCTGGGCTTGTAGCTCAGAGGTTACAGTGTAGTGTAATGGTTAGGGAGCTGGGCTTGTAGCTCAGAGGTTACAGTGTAGTGTAATGGTTAGGGAGCTGGGCTTGTAGCTCAGAGGTTACAGTGTAGTGTAATGGTTAGGGAGCTGGTCTTGTAGCTCAGAGGTTACAGTGTAATATAATGGTTAGGGAGCTGGGCTTGTAGCTCAGAGGTTACAGTGTAGTGTAATGGTTAGGGAGCTGGGCTTGTAGCTCAGAGGTTACAGTGTAATATAATGGTTAGGGAGCTGGGCCTGTAGCTCAGAGGTTACAGTGTAGTATAATGGTTAGAGAGCTGGTCTTGTAGCTCAGAGGTTACAGTGTAATATAATGGTTAGGGAGCTGGGCTTGTAGCTCAGAGGTTACAGTGTAGTGTAATGGTTAGAGAGCTGGGCTTGTAGCTCAGAGGTAACAGTGTAATATAATGGTTAGGGAGCTGGGCCTGTAGCTCAGAGGTTACAGTGTAGTATAATGGTTAGAGAGCTGGGCTTGTAGCTCAGAGGTTACAGTGTAGTGTAATGGTTAGGGAGCTGGGCTTGTAGCTCAGAGGTTACAGTGTAATATAATGGCAAGGGAGCTGGGCTTGTAGCTCAGAGGTTACAGTGTAGTGTAATGGTTAGGGAGCTGGGCTTGTAGCTCAGAGGTTACAGTGTAGTGTAATGGTTAGGGAGCTGGGCTTGTAGCTCAGAGGTTACAGTGTAGTGTAATGGTTAGGGAGCTGGGCTTGTAGCTCAGAGGTTACAGTGTAATATAATGGCTAGGGAGCTGGGCTTGTAGCTCTGAGGTTACAGTGTAGTGTAATGGTTAGGGAGCTGGGCTTGTAGCTCAGAGGTTACAGTGTAATATAATGGCTAGGGAGCTGGGCTTGTAGCTCAGAGGTTACAGTGTAGTGTAATGGTTAGGGAGCTGGGCTTGTAGCTCAGAGGTTACAGTGTAGTATAATGGTTAGGGAGCTGGGCTTGTAGCTCAGAGGTTACAGTGTAGTGTAATGGTTAGGGAGCTGGGCTTGTAGCTCAGAGGTTACAGTGTAGTGTAATGGTAAGGGAGCTGGGCTTGTAGCTCAGAGGTTACACTGTAGTGTAATGGTTAGAGAGCTGGGCTTGTAGCTCAGAGCTTACAGTGTAGTTACCTCTGAGCCAGGGAGAGACAGGAAGAGAGAGAGGGACGGGGGAAAGAGACAGCGTCACCTGGAGCTACAGTGGTCAGTGTTTGTGCTTCAGTGGGGGAGGGGGAGGTGGTGAGAACAGATCCTTTCACCACCTAAAACAACAAAGCTAACAGAGCTAACAAAGCTACCCCTGCACAATGAGGCCACTGTGGAAATGAAGGGGGCGGGGCTTCTGCATTTTGATGTAACTTCCCTCACTGGAAGGGGGGTGGGCCATGAGCACGTTTGATGTCCCCTCCCCGCTGGTAAAGCGATCAGCTCTGATTGGATCACCAGGCCTCGCCAACCCCCAGCAGCACAGCGTCCAGGGCAGACCGAGAGAGAAGCCGCCACCGCGGGCGGCGAGGGGGTAGGGTTACTGTGGGTTACCGCCCGCGGAGGGACAGCGACCCCCCCACCCCCCCTTCACATCAGCAACTGTTCCTTCCGTCATCTGGGGTCATCCAGGGTGGCGTATTTCAATTTTAGACAGCAGAGGACTGGGGCCTACATCTCCGGCCTGTTCCCAAGCACACACTTGGAATGTTTTCTCTCTCTCTCATGTGCGTGTGTGTGTGTGTGTGTGTCAGAGAGAGAGCGAGAGCACTCCAGCGAGAGTTAGAGAATTTTCTCTTCCTCTACAAACTCAAAAACTTGAAAGTGTTCCTGGGGTAAGATGGCGTGGGCCCCAGATAAACTCACTCAAGCACAACATGTCAACATGGACAAAAATCACATGACCTAATACAGTGGCACCACCAAGCATGGCCATCATTTTCATCAAAACAATGAAAAAAAATCCATTGTAGTCTCCATTTAACTAAACCATACTACTACTATGTGTCTGCAAGCACACAAAATTTATACCAAGTGAATTTGGCATTGCCTCAAAATAGCACCCTGGTTCTGGTCCCCCTCACTGTTTGTAATGGCCCACAATGCATCAGAAATGGTGCATGATGGGAAATGTAGGCACTTGCGATCACTCCGCCGCCCCCCCTTCTCCCACACCGAGGATTCTGAACCTGCGCCATATTTCCCAACTCAAACATGTAAAGCCGTAATTCAGACTAACTGGGGTATAAGCATGGATTAGAAGATAACAAGCATTTACCAGCAGCCAAAACAACTCCTGGCAATATGAGTGAGCTGACTAAGTTGGCAGGGCGTGAGCATGGCAGGGGCTTGGAGAGAGACAGGGCCTTCCAGGCACAATGGCCTGCAGCCCTGCATAACTGACTTCTGCGTGGGGAGGGAAGGAGGGGAAACGTCTGCGTTAAATGCCTTTCCACCCACAATGCACCGGTGAACATATGAAATCAGAGGGTGCAGCTTTTGGAGCGCCAACGTACAGGCTGTAGATGGTCTTTTTTAAAAAGGCTGTATGCCCATAAAATTACATTTTTTCCCCTTCATCTTCCCTTGTGAATGCCTTGCTTTATGTCTCTACCTGCAGGAATAAAAGGTTCTCAAAAGGAGTCTGTAAAAAAATACAAACAAAGCCTACACAAAACAGGCCTCAAAATAACAACCTACAGACAGCCTTAATACTGCATGGCACTGAAATCATCGTGAAGGTCACAGAGATTTCATACAGACAGTAGGAGACAGGGCAAGGCCTCTCTTATTGAATATATATGTAAAAACGAGACAATAAGCGTGGAAGGGCCCGACACAGGAAAAACACATCACCCTCAGCCTTCACTCATATTGATTATTACTTTGGGGTATTGCATAAAGTGCGCCTAATTGCTCATGTATCAAAAACGCTCAACCTTGGATTTTAACGGTGGATTATAAAAATTCTTTTGCTTAATAATGACGTTTTTACCCTGACGAGTGCTGTCCAGAGAAAGCGGCGATAAATAAGACGTTTACAATGCACAGTAAATAAGCAGCGGACACAATCGTTAGCTCTCCCCCTGGCCTCGGACAGCTTTTACAGCGGAGGTGACTGTCGCGCTTAATGCAGCTCCGCGGGCAGCGGAGGCCATTCTCATTCATTAGAACAGACACAAGCACTTAAAGCACTTTAGGAACCTGTTAAGGAACAGCAGGAAGGTGGAGCTGGCGCAGGGCTAACTACAGTGAACCGCGCGCGCACACCGTTTAGGCGAGGAGCACGACGAGGTCAGTCCAGTTACGCTAACGTGCTGGCCAGAGCTTTAATGGGCTTCATTCAATTTGATCGCCTGCTATCTCCACCTAAAATACACGTTTAGCCGCAGGTTAAGGTTTTTTTTACACTGGGAACAAGGACAGGCAACTGGAGTCAAAATGGCCTCCAATTTAGGACCTAAATGGAGCATGTCATTGCAAATTAGCATAAAATTCTAAATAAACTCTGTTAAGGTATGCAAGTATATTATGTGTAATACAAAAGGAACACTAAAATGAGCATATCTTACAACTCTGTCCTTTCATTTGAGTAATACATTTATCTATTTTTTTCTGTTGTGAAATATATTCATAAAAACATATATATGACATATATATGTCCCAGCACCCTTAATATACATAAATGATGTTGGATATGAAGAGCTGTAGTTAGTTTGCCGTTGCTGGGCTGAGTCTGTGAAGTGGGGAGGTATATGAGGGTGCATTCTGCCTGCACTTATCGGCACTTCAGGCAAACCGCAGCGCTCAGCGGTGATAAAGGCCACAGGTAGGACAGGTGTGTCATTCCAGAGAGAGTGAGCAGGAGGCCGGTTTAAAATGACTGCTCCCTGTCACCAGTGGGAGGGACATCATAACTGTGCTCACAATGAAATGAGAGTAAAAAACAATATATACAGAAATGTGAGGGGAAATCATAACTAATTAAGAGAGTCAGATTTAAAATGGGTGGAGGCACTGTGTCTGATGGAGGGGGGGCTGAAATGCCTGGAATGTAAATATACAGAGACATGAGTGTGGGAGAGACAGTGCCAGGGCACCCACCTGTGTGTGTGTGTGTGAGAGAGAGAGAGAGAGCAAGTATGTGTGTGTGTGAGTGAGTGAGTGACAGAGAGAAAGAGCAAGAGCATGTGTGTGTATGTGTGAGACAGCAAGCGAAAGCATGTGTGTAATGTAAATGTGTGTGAACATGTGCATCAGAGAGACTGTGTGTGTGTGTGTGTGTGTGTGTGTGTGTGAGAGAGAGAGAGAGACAGAGAGAGAGAGAGAGAGACTGGGATAAAGGGAAAGGGTGTGATTCACAGTGAGGGACAGCAGGTGCCGTACTGCTCTGTAATCCTCCATAACGCTATCTACACGAAGCAGAGTCTTTCATCATTTCTATATCAAATTCCTCACATTAGCTGTTAAATCCTTCCTTCCTAAAATCACGTCTCAAAGTGTTTGTGATGAACCAGGCAAACACTTACAGACAGGAAAACTAAACTTTCAGCACGCAGGTAAGTACTTTGATCCAAGACAGCAGAGCGCATTAGAGGCAGTCGGCTACATGGCTGGTATTTTTAGCGGCCCTTGCCCTCGCTTTCACACCGGCAGTGTTGTTAAGGAGACGCTTTTCCAGGACACTCCAGATCCATCTACATGAGGGGTTAATCTCTTTGCCCTCGAGTCACACGAGTTCATCCCGCCTCGCCAAAGGCCAGAATGACCGCGGAGACTCCAGCAGTAGTAGTAGAAGAGAAAAGATGCGGTTAAAAAAAATAGCATGTTTGCTAACGGGCCAAATAGAATTTATATGTATTACAGATTGCCGAGACGTCTCCTCTAATGCCATTAAACCATTCTATTCTAGCATCTTACCGCCGCATGTTATCATCCCCTTTTCCTAGGCCCAGCTCATAGTGTTCTGCAACCCCGGTTACAAAAAAAAAAAAAAAAACTAATTCCGTCCGACAAGGGAGTTTATTTCGGTAATAGCGGCGCGCTAGCCGTGAGCCGAGCCGAGCCACTCTATTATTAAAGGGAGATTAAAACAGCTGTGCCGGGCTCTGGAGCACGATCTCTGTCCTGCGCTAACATACGGAGCAGGATTACAAGCTGCACTTGACCATTTAAATTACTGCAACACCCGGCCGCACCAGCTGGGCTGTGCTATCCGAGCGCCTGCACCCCCGCCCCCTGCCTCTGCGCTGAGATCTCCCAACTAGCACGCCACGCTCTCCACACCGAAAAAACACATAATGTTGAAAGAAATGTATGAAAAGTGGAAAAATGAACAAAGGCGAACCCTTAACATTCAAAAACCAATTACCCACACGTAACATGAATGCTTAGGTTCAGAGACACCTAAAACCTGAAGAATGAAGAAAAGAAAAAGAAAGAAAAGTTGAAATAAAAAAGAATGACTTTTTATCAAAAAGAGAACCAAAAGGATGGTACACGAAGGACAGGACAGAGGGACAAAGGAACAAAGAATAATCTTTGAAAAGGAAAAACGGGGATTGGCCGCACTTGGCTTTAAAAAGAAAAGTGCCAATGAACTATAAGTGGCTGTTATATTCATGAATAGGCTACCCTGTCACTGATGGATTAGAGGCAGCTGAACACAGCGCGTCTTTGCTGTGTAACTGCATTCAAGACGCTGCTGCACACACTGGCTTGCCTACTGATTCAAATAAGCACACCCGGAAAAAAAACAGCACGATGATTTAAGAGACGCGTATGGCACCTATTCTACTGCCGTTACCCTGGATCGATATATTTCCTGTGACGTCAGACAGTTGCGCAGCGAGCACAGGAAGCAGAATCGATGCGTTAATTGGAGAACGTCAATCGCTCATAAATGAGACTCAATCAATAATTAACTTCTACTAAATGAAAGTGCAACTTAATAAAATCGACATTATTTTAGTGGGCAAAGGAATTTTAGTAAACACAGGAGAAATAAAAATGTAAGATTTAAAAATCTGTTACTGTATCCCAATATTTTAATCTGGTCCAAACTATCTATAATATTGATTTTATCTTTGTGAATTTGTTATATATTAGAATTTGTCTAATTTGTGTTATGATGCTTATTCTGTAGAGAGCAGGAGTGTTCACAGTCATATTCTGTTTTTCCATGACGTGTGGAACACTCAATACCTCCACCCTGTCAACACAAAGACACTGTGCCCTCTGTACCAGGCAACTAAAGGAAAGAAAAGCTGAAATACACAGATTACGAGCGAGTATAAAAAACAACCAGAGAGGGTAAATAAACATCAGAATAAAAACCGGTGTGACTTTGTTTGGGTGGGGGAGGGAAAAATGTTCCGCTATAGTGTAATTTATTCTGCTGATAAACTGCTTAGGCAAAGAGCTCCCAAGACAATCAATGGGGACTGCTAGAGCCGGAGAGAAAGGAGCATTCGATTGCATACGTTACACTCAGAGCACTAATTACCAACGGGGAATTTCAGCTGCTGTTGTCAACGTTTCTTTCGTTCCATGTATGGGGCCGACAGGGAGGGGCCTGTGAGTCCAAGATTTCAGTCCCCCTTCAGCCATTCATTATTCAGTCACACCAGTCATTTACGTGACCTGATATTTTTGCTTTTTTTTTTTGCTAAGCTGAACAACGACAGCTGACAGCTGAAGACTGTTCTCCCCCCATGAAAGGGTCCCCCAGTGGTCTAATCTATGAGTGAACCAGCACTGCTTTATGGGGCTAATTATCTAATTAAGCCAGGGTAATTGGTTTAACCAAAACCTGCATACACACCAGCCTTCCAGAAACACAATTTCCCACCTCAGCTGTATCTGCTCTCCAGCCCATAGTCTTTACGGTCAGTAGTGCCCAGGGCAGCCAATATGGAGTCTCTAAGCTGTGCTGGTTTTTGATTGGTGGGGGGGAGCTACCTCCACCTAGCCTAATGCACTGAGACTGACTGTCTCTAACCTCTAGGGTCTCCCATTCTACTCCCATTCTACTCCACACCTAACCCTGACAGTGTGACAGACAATCCTGAACATTTTTGATTAACCCCATCTCCAAAATGCTGCATTATGCAAACTAATCACAAATTCTTTGACTTACTCAAGCTGCACCCACACAGACAAAACAAATAACACAGATTTTATAATGGGAGTTAGCATTACCGCTCATCAATCCTTAAATTCACCAAAGGGTTCTACCAGCCAGAACAAAAACACAAAAACAAAAAAAAAAAACCTGGTAAATAATGACTTCATAGAGAAGATCTGAATGCAAATGCTTCAAAGAGTTTGCTCTTTTCTTCCCTGATTTAAGGGCTGAAAACCCCTTCAGGGGTGTAGATGTGAAGGAGCAAAGGAAAAGGTAGTCTTTGAAGACGATGCCGTCGCATTAATACATACATCAAGCTTTTATTATAAAGAAACAGACAGTGAGTACCCTGTGATATAAACATATAAGCAGTGCAGTCAATATGTATATATACATATGGTAATTGAAATATATATAGCTTGCATACAGAGACACAGACGTATTTAAGAACCCACACGCCGTGCTCCCCTGTAATCTCTGCTCTTATGGTCTGTGGCTCTTTATGCAGAAGTGCCTACTGAGGCTTTCTCCTTTCAAGAGTTAAAAGGAGCAAAAATCACTCCAGGCGTGCAATTTCAGAAATCTCCTAAATACAACAGGAGGAAAAGATGGGCTTTCCTGTGTTTTCGGCCGAGATTTTCTGTGTCAGAACATCTTATCTGTCTTATCTGATGTTGTTGTTGGTTTTGTAGGGTTTTTGCAGGGTTTGCTGCAGTAGTGAGGGAAGCCAGAGTCAGTCAGCGTGTTCGCTCACTGCACTCAACAGGTTAAAGAGTCTGTCCTTTCTGTCATTTTGCTGCTGTAATTGGTGCAGTTGAGGAATTTTCTGTGTTTTGTTTTGTGTCCACTTTGTTTAAACAGAACAAACACAGCAGCTGACTAATAGAGCCTCGTAATAGAGTCTCCAAAGGACATTAAACGACTTATAGATCCTTCAGTGCTGTTAATCACTTTTTCTTTCGAAAAAAAAAGAAAAGAAAAAAAAACTTACCAAATTTTAAAGCTACACCCACCTTCTGTAACACACTGACAGTGTGTGTGTGTGAGTGTGTGACTGTGTGTGAGTGTGTGCGTGTGTGTGTGGGTGTGTGTGCGTGTGTGTGTGTGTGTGTGTGTGTGTGTGTGTGTGTGTGATGTGTGTGTGTGTGTGTGTGTGTGTGTGTGCGTGTGTGTGTGAGTGTGTGCGTGTGTGTGTTGTGTGTGTGTGTGTGTGTGTGAGTGTGTGCGTGTGCAAGTGCAAGTGCGTGCGTATGTGTGTGTGTGTGTGTATTAATGTCATTTTGTGTGTGTGTCAGAGTGTGTGATTGAGTGTGTGTGTGTCTCTCTCTCTCTCTCCTATAAAACTCTCTGACATTACAGCCATGCCGCAGGCATCCATGAAAATGCTGAATCTCGGTCTACATTTTCATAGTTATATATATATATATATATATCTATATACACACACGTGCTTATTTGAACAGAACATGGTAAAATAAAACAGACAGATAGACAGAAAGGGGGTGGACAGACAGACGGGCAGGTGGCATACCGTCCTGCTCGGTCTTGGTCATCTCCTCCAGTTTCTTCTGTTTGAGCGTGTCCACCACGTCGGCCAGGCTGCCTTTGCGGCGTTCGGGCGTGCCGAAGGCGGAGCCGCTCAGTAGGTCGCCACGGTCGCCACGGTCCCCACGCGTTCCTTCCTCAGGCTTGTGTGGCGAGGTAGAGTTGTTGCGCATGGAGTACAGGGAACACATTTTATTACTGTCAGACTCCTGCAAGCACAAACAAGGCAGGGGGGAGGAGGACGGTGATGAATTTCACATTTCACTGGGGGCTTCCTGGGTCTGGCTTTTCAAATTCAACAGCCCTGAACACCTCCCATATACACACACACACACACTCACACACACACACACACCCCTTACCCCATACACACACACACACACACACACACACCTCTAATCACATACAAACACACACACACCCCTAACCCCATACACACACACACACACACCTCTAACCCCATACGCACACATACACACCTCTAACCCCATACACACACACACCTCTAACTGCATACAAACACACACACACACACACACACACACACCCCTAACCCCATACACACACACACACACACACACCTAACCCCATACACACACACACACACATACACACCTCTAACCGCATACAAACACACATACACACACCCCTAACCCCATACACACACACACACGCACATACCCTGTCAACCCTATACACACAGACACACATTAAAGTCTAAACACCCTTCAGTCCATTTTTCAACATTGTTTAGAGACTAAAACAAGTCCATGACCCTTCCAGCCATCTGTTATTTGACTGCTTTTAAAAACGGAGGGATGTCCAGGCGAAAGGAGGTACATTATGCTTTCGTTTCCATAATCTCAGAGATTTCTCAGGCCCCTTTAACCGAGGTGCAGTGCAGCCACACAGCACAGGTCCGTAATGCTTTAAATGCAGCTCCTCAGTGTGGCCAGAGTGCAGTCATTGGTGTAATGAAGTTGTGGGTACGCAGGGTTGGGGGTGAGCATGGTGTAAATTGCTCGTTTGGAAACAGGACCCCCGCTCGGGCACCGCAGGCCGAGGGGGCCCTCGTAAATCTGCCACCTGCGTGGACCCGCTGTTGTTTTTCAGTCCCACCTGTGTGGTTTAGCATTTGACCCGGCGGGTTGTGCCACCAGGGGCCATCTCCCGTCCGCGGGCCAGCCTGTGTCCACTCCAGCCGGGAGAGGCGATTTGTGGACGAGCGTCGCCAGGGAGAGAGGGGAGGGGCCAGGCAACAGCTTGGCAACAGCGGCTGGATTATTTCTCCGCCCACATGGGAAGACCCAGCGTCTCGTTTCCCCACATTACAGCTCCTTTCCAGGAATCATGACTTTTAACAAAGAAAGTGTGAAACATTCCTAACTTTCTTGTAACATGATGGGTTTTTTGTTTGCATGTAAGTGTAGCACATTTAACAGCTACACAATAGCACACCATTGGGCAGAGGACAAATTTGTAAGGCATGCTGTGTTCCCCATTTTGATCGGTGTCCCATATTAAACTGAAAACATGATCACCGTATCAGCGCACTAATCTGTGGGGGTAACCTTCACCCTTCAGTTCAGAAGCAGAACAATCACCCCGTAACATCAGAACGCTCTGTGTGCTGGCCGTGCAGAGTGGAGCCGGACTCAAAACCAAGCCAGCTCCGAAACCCCGGGCCCTGAGAGTCCCGTTTCACAATAAACCTTTCAGCACCACAACCGAGGGGCCTGCGTTTTCAGCTTCAGTCAACAGTGCTTGGAAAATGCTCCGCTTGAAATAGAGAAAAAGAAGAAAAGACAGACAGCCCAACTCCCCACACCACGTCTTTCAACCATAACGGCTCCGAAGGGGTCACACAGCGGCGGACACAGGAACAACTGACACTCTCTCTGTACCTACACAGGAATTACTGACACTCACTCTGTACCTACACAGGAATTACTGACACTCTCTCTGTACCTACACTGGAACTACTGACACTCTCTCTGTACCTACACTGGAACTACTGACACTCACTCTGTACCTACACAGGAATTACTGACACTCTCTTTGTACCTACACAGGAATTACTGACACTCTCTCTGCACCTACACAGGAACTACTGACACTCTCTCTGTACCTACACAGGAACTACTGACACTCTCTCTGCACCTACACTGGAACTACTGACACTCCCTCTGTACCTACACTGGAACTACTGACACTCCCTCTGTACCTACACAGGAACTACTGACACTCCCTCTGTACCTACACAGGAACTACTGACACTCTCTCTGCACCTACACAGGAACTACTGACACTCTCTCTGTACCTACACTGGAACTACTGACACTCTCTCTGTACCTACACAGGAACTACTGACACTCTCTCTGTACCTACACTGGAACTACTGACACTCTCTCTGTACCTACACAGGAACTACTGACACTCTCTCTGCACCTACACTGGAACTAAAGAAGATGCATCAATAAAAGTCACAAAGGAACAACAGACTCGGTCACTAATTTTCTGGAAAAACTGACATTGTCTTTATATCTGCACAGAGCTATAGAAACTGTTTCTATATCTACACTGGAACAAGAAGCACTGACAAATATATTTCTGTTTCACCTTATTCATCTTAGTTCACCATGGAGGGAGAACAGTGTCAGTTCACTCTGTGCTTTAACACTGGCTGTGACTGTGTGCTTTTTATTGGATACACACAGGTCGGGTCCTCTGTCCTCCTGCTCAATATCACCCCCAGTAGAATGAGAAAAATGAAAAGTTATTTATGAAACCGTTCCACAGTTTTCTGCATGACGCAAGAGTCGACCCAACAAAAGAAGCATTCAGAAACTAGGGCGATGCTTCTCGCTGTTCCTACACCAGGCCAGACGAGCCGGGCCAGGCCGAATGTCACCATAAAAACACTGAGGAGTGTTTGCCTTTCTTAACAGGATAATTACCGCTGTGGAAAAGTACAAATGCCCGAGCGATCCCCGGCCTCCTCCTCTGTCACTGAGTTTCACCCAGGTGAGTATACAACCACACCCACTGCGATCCATCTGATGAGTACAGAGAATGACACTGAGGATTCAGTACTCATTTCCTGAGTACTGTCTGATTCAGAGAATGACACAGAGGATTCAGTACTCATTTCCTGAGCGCTGTCTGTTTCAGAGGATTATTCAGAGGATTCAGTACTCATTTCCTGAGTACTGTCTGATTCAGAGGATTATTCAGAGGATTCAGTACTCATTTCCTGAGTGCTGTCTGATTCAGAGGATTATTCAGAGGATTCAGTACTCATTTCCTGAGTGCTGCCTGATTCAGAGGATTATTCAGAGGATTCAGTACTCATTTCCTGAGTACCGTCTGATTCAGAGGATTATTCAGAGGATTCAGTACTCATTTCCTGAGTACCGTCTGATTCAGAGGTTGCTGCCCACCAGCTCTCCTGATGTCCCACTCAAACACATCCCTGTATTTACAGTACTCATGTGAGAAAAGGTCAAGGAGGTGTGGGGCAGAGCCAGCTCAAGCAGAGCTTTCACAAACAGCAAGTACTCAATATAAGGTGATTATAATCTATCATGTTCTGACTCAGATCAGATCAACCCAGGCTTATAAATAAGAGTTTAATAAGGTCTTATTTGGAATATTACAGATATCAGATGGCGTATATATGAGTCACCTCTTAAGCAGAAGACTTTATCGGTCTGGATGTTATGGGAATCGTGGTAAACATGGTATTTCACACCAGAGTCACGCCAGACCGCATGCAATCCAGCACAGTGCAAAGGAGATGCGGCGTTTTTACCCAGCAGGCCGAGGGGCCTGAGGGAGCCCAGCACAGCGCTGGCCCAGGCTCTGCGGGGTGTTTTTAGCGTGGGCCTGTCTGTCAGCAACAGACACCTGCTCTTCCTCTTCACACCACAAGTGCAGCGCTGCTGTTATCTGCTTCAGACTATAACCCCCCTCTACCTCCCCACCTCCCCCACTAAAGCCACACCAACAAAGAGAGCTCCTCCTGCACAGAACGTTCCTGCAACGTTCCCCTAACGCTGAAACGTGGTGCACGCACATTGTCTTGCTGTCGTTTGTAATAGACCTCCACCCCATGAAATGCACACCGATACAGAGGAGCCATAAAAACGGGCTGCACAAATAACATTACCATAACACTCCAAAAACATTGCCCTAACGGCAGAATCTGGTAAGTTGCCAGGGTTTTTTGACTAAATTGTTGTGTTTTTGGTTTATGCTTTTGGGGGTTGCGATGTCGCTGGGTCAGGGTTTCCTAATTATAGACGCACTGTGGTCATGTGACTCAGGCAGGCCTCCTATATTAGAGGCCCTGGGGGGGGGGGATTTAGAGAATTAGAGAATTCCCATTTCACGAGTGGCGGAGAGGTGAAGCAGATCGCTCCTGGGTATGCAGGCGCAAGGTTTGCTGGGATATCCCGAAAGCAGGGCCGAAGCTGGGCGGTGCTCATGGCTGCACCCCAGTGGCTGCTTGTCCCGTCTGCTCTGGGGGTCACTGCCCCCCCCCCACCCCCCCATATTGTCTATGCGGGTACAGATTTGTGTGATGGAGACTGGGGACATAGCAAGGCTTAAGACATCAAAGAGACAGGCTTGGCACCCGCAGAACCTTCAGCCTCCCCCAAATCACTCAGAGGAGGTGTCCTCTGTGCTGGGACGACAGTGACTTTACCCTGCCCTACACGTGTGCGTATGTGTGAGTGAATGTGAGTGTGAGTGAGTGTGAGTGTGTGTGTGTGTGTGTGAGTGTTGCAGCCTGCAGTGGTCTGCAGTTGAGCTCTCAGGAAGCTGAGAAGCTGTGATTGAGAAACAGAAAATAAGACAGTGACAGAACGGAGGAAGACTCTGTCCCACAGGCCCAGGGGAACACAGACAGCCCTCCCTCTACAGCCTTCCTGTGGTTGGAAACTAATTTACACACTGATGTTTGCTTTGAGTTATAGTTGCATGATGGGAGCTGTGGTTCTGACACAAAGCGATCCGACTCACCCCCAATTGACCCCATCCAGAGCAAGCCCTCCCACCCACAGATTAATGTGACACTGCACACCTCCTCACTGGCTGTCTCTGCCTCAGACCTGAGCTCTGCCGCACAGTCTGTGAATAAATAAATAAACTGCCTGTGACCCATCCACAGCAAACAGAGACAGTCCAGATAAGGGGCTCCCTTTTGTCCTGAGTCTGGAGACAGAAACATTTCATTTACCTTTACTTACGTCATTCATTGTTCACGCACTGACAGCCTACAGCTGCCCTGCTGTGTGTGTGTGTGTGTGAGAGTGAGTGTGTGTGAGTGTGAGTATGTGTGTGAGTGAGTATGTGTGTGTGTATGTGAGAGTGAGTGTGTGTGAGAGTGAGTATGTGTGTGAGTGAGTATGTGTGTGTATGTGAGAGTGAGTGTGTGAGTGAGTGAGTGTGTGTGTGTGTATGTGAGAGTGAGTGTGTGTGTGAGTGAGTATGTGTGTGTATGTGTACATATGTGTGTGAGTGAGTGAGTGAGTGAGTGAGTGAGTGAGTGAGTGTGAGTGAGTGAGTGAGTGAGTATGTGTGTGTGTGTGTATGTATGTACATGTGAGTGTGTGTGTGAGTGAGTGTGTGTGTGAGTGAGTATGTGTGTGTATGTGTACATATGTGTGTGAGTGAGTGAGTGAGTGAGTGAGTGAGTGAGTGAGTGAGTGAGTGAGTGAGTGAGTGAGTGAGTATGTGTGTGTGTTTGAGTGTGTGTGTGTGCATGTGTGTGTGTTTGAGTGTGTGTATGTGTGCATGTGAGTGTGTGTCTATGCACATGTGCGTGTGTGTGACAGTGAGTATGTGTGTGTGTGTATAAAGTGTTTGTGTGCGTGTGCGTGCGTGTATATGTGTGAGTGTGTGTGTGTGTGTATGTGTATATAGAGTGTATGTGTGTGTTTGTGTGTGTGTGTGTTTGTATAGAGAGAGTGTGAGAGCGTGTGTGTGTATAGAGAGAGTGTGTGTGTATGTGTGTGTATAGAATGAGTATGTGTGTGTGTGAGAGTGTGTGAGTGTGTGTTTGTGTGTTTGTGTGTATAGAGAGTGTGTGTGTGATTGTGTGTGAGAGTATGTGTGTATGTGTGTGCATAGAATGTGTGTGTGAGATTGTGTGTGTGTGTAGAGTGTGTGTGAGAGTGTATATGTGTGTGTATGTGTGTGTATAGAGTGTGTGTGTGTGTGTGTGTGTAGAGTGAGTTTGTGTGTGTGTGAGAGTGTGTGTGTATAGAGTGTGTTGTGTGTTTGTGTGTATGTGAGACTGTGAGTGTGTGAGAGTGTGTGTGAGTGTGTGAGAGTGTGTGTGTGAGAGTGTTTGAGAGTGTGTGAGAGTGTGAGAGTGTGTGTTTGTGTGTGTGTGTGTGTGTGTGTAGAGTGAGTTCAAGTGTGTGAGAGAGTGTGTGTGTATAGAGTGAGTGTGTGTGAGAGTGTGTGGGTGTGTGATCACTCACCATGCGCTGCTGGGCTGAGGCCAGGTTGTCCCACTCGGTCTCTGGGGGGGCACTGCTGGCGCTGAGCTCGTCGGGCAGGGTTTTGGGGTGCAGCAGGGTGTGGAGGGGGAGCGGGGTGCCACCCAGGGACTCCGAGCTCTCCTCCTTATCCCAGGACAGGTGGTCCTGGCTCATGGCGTCTTCTCCATCCACGGTGGGGGCAAACGGAGAGGTGGCTTGCTTGGAAGACATAATTCTGCTGGAGAGGGTAAAAGAGAAGGGCCCGGGTCAGGATCAGCGCTGAGAGCGACCACAGAACGCCGAGCGCTCTCCCTACTGCAGCGCTCCTTTCTGGGGCCATCTGGACCCCACAGCCGCACACCTGTCGCAAAACCAAACACACAGGAGCATTGTGCGGCCCAGATTAGGGCGTGTCAACGCCAACATGGCAGACAAGGCTGATACGGAGGAGGGAGGCGGACAAAGTCACTTTGTTTCTGCTGGCCTCAGAAGAGGAGAGGAGGGCAGGAGCGCTGAGCGTTGAGGGGAAGCTCAGTTTAGGCTCTCTGCTGGCCTTATCACAGCCTGGAAAGATTTTTATCAAAATCATTTGTAGCACTCTGGGAGAGAGGGCAGGAGACAGAGGTCCCCGTTAATCCTTTGTTTAATGTAAATGGAAGTGTTCAGCTAATCCTGGAGCTGAGCCCGAACAAGATCAGCCATCGCCTCCACGAACGCCAGCGAGCTGCGCACCGCACAAAAACGCGCCAAATCGCACAGGGAACGGCACGGCCCAGGCTGGGAGTCCTCCTCACAGCACTCAGCCCGAGGCAGATCTAGCTCTGCGATTGTTCTGATAACCACGGCCTGTCCCTGTTTCTCTCTGTTGTTCCAAGGTAATAATGAGGCTTCAATCCAAATGCGAGAGGTTCAATTTCATAAACGAGATAAGCGCAGTAAACATTTCTCCCCCTCCTAAATAAACGGATTGATTTTGAGAAGCAAGAACACGCATGCCAGCTCACAGAAACCAACCCACTTATTTTTCTGTTCTCTGCCCCCCGCAGCCCGGCCCTGGGCCCGCCCCTACGTCTCCAAATTAGCGAACCATTAAGTTTTTAGTGCCACAGTATTTCTCCCGCCAAATAAATCCTGATTAAAGAGCAGGGAAATCAGAGTGGAAGACAAAATTTACAAACGTGTCGCACGCTGTCATTAGCGCTGCGGAGGAGAGCGCGCTCCACATATCAGGTGCATAAGTAAAATAATGAAGCTAATTCCAGTTTAAACAGCGGCTTTACGAGGCGGCCGACTCCTCACGCAGGATTTACCAGCTAATTCCACTTTTCTCACAATTAATGAGGGGGGCTCCTACTGTGTCTCTGAGTGAATGAAATTAATGTAGATTTACAAATCTAATTATGAAATGAGCGTTGATACTGCTTTTATACGCTTTTTGTACGGATTGGTGGTGGGGGGGGAGTGTGTGCAGAGCGTCTGTACTCTCTGAGCCCCCCCTGCTCTCTGTACCCACACTGGCTTCTTAGCCTGGGACTAACCCGCAGCACCAGAAACCACCAAGAATTCCCTCCAGCCATTATCTGAACCTCCCAGATCCGACACACTCGGACATGCACTTCAAGACTTCAAGACTTAAAGACTGTTTATTGTCATTGTACAGTTGTCTGAACAACGAAATTAGCTGAGTTATAGCTAATAATGCACGCACACACATACACACACAGACACACACACAGACATGCACGCACACACATACACACACGGACGGGACACACACACACACATGGACATGCACGCACACACATACACACACGGAAATACACACACACGGACATGCACGCACACACATACACACGCGGACACACACACACACACGGACACACGCTCGGACATGCATGCACACACATACACACACGGACGGACAGACACACACTCAGACATGCACGCACACACACATGGACATGCGCGCATAGGCACTTGCACAGTTAAAGAGCGACACTCAATAACACACGGATAATAGTCGTGCGTGGTAACGGCGGTAGCTGAGCGCACAGCAGTCGACCTGAGGACTGGAGGAGGGAATGAACCCATTCAGCCTCTGTCTGTGCGCTGCTTTCTAAAGCGAGGCTGAGCCCTCAGTTTTAATCAGCCAATAAACTGTTTCCTGTAATTACATTAAATAGAAAATTATCTTGAAATTGGGAGTGTTAATTGAAAATCAAAATTCAGAGCAAAGTTCAGAACTTACATGCTGCGCGTGATTGTGTGAGGAGAGGAGGGGAGAGAGAGAGGGGAAAGGAGGGAGGAAGGGAGAGAGACAGTGAGAAAGAGAGAGAGAGATTGAGAAGGGGGTGCAAATAAAGAAACACAGACAGAGAGATGACAGAAAGAGAGGTAGACAGAGAAAGATAGATAGCGAAAGAGACATAGAGACTGATAGAGGGAGAAGACATAAAAGAGACAGCAACAGGGTGATGACAGAAAGAGTTGGACAGTAAGTGAGTGAGGGAGAGAGAGAGGGAGAGAGATAGACATTAAGAGAGAGAGAGATTCTGTCACATTTTGTAGTCATGTCTCCACAGTGGTATGCCCCCTGTTTGCCTTCAGTAGAGTGTGAGTGAAAGAAAGCACTTGTTTTGTATCACACACTAAATAAACTTTTATTTATTATTTCACCTCTGAAATATCCAGCCTCTCGGTGGCTCTACTGGCCTCCAGCCGTCACTCAAACCCTCTGAGGCGCGGGGAAGAGCCGCCATCACACCAACAGCACGCACGCATTCTCCCGCCACCACGTGCAGTGTAAGTGCCCGATCGCACCCACCCGATCACACCCACCCGATCGCTCCCGCCAAACCCACCCGATCGCACCCACCCGATCGCTCCCGCCAAACCCCACCACCCGATCGCACCCACCCGATCGCTCCCGCCAAACCCCACCACCCGATCGCACCCACCCGATCGCTCCCGCCAAACCCCACCACCCGATCGCACCCACCCGATCGCTCCCGCCAAACCCCACCACCCGATCACACCCACCCGATCGCTCCCGCCAAACCCCACCACCCGATCGCACCCACCCGATCGCTCCCGCCAAACCCCACCACCCGATCGCACCCACCCGATCGCTCCCGCACACCGGAATGCCGTTTGTCAGCTGGAGTAAATTGTTTATCAGGGCTCACCGGCCGAGTGGCTGAAGAGCGTGTGAGGGGTGCGGCACGGCTTGGCACCCCCCTGGTGACCCCCACAGTGTCTAAGCGGGTGGGCGGGTGGGTGTAAGAGACCGGGGCAGAGAGCAGGGCTCCACTTTTCAGTGCTGCCCCGTCGGCTTGGCAAAGGTCAATGGGTTCAGCCCACACGGATGTCTCGCACAGCCGAGGGGGTGGGGTGGGGGGGGGGTGGGGTGGAGAGTGTTTGATCTTGCCGCTAAAGGCCCCTCTCCTCAAAAACACCACCTGTGTAGTGCACATTTTTTTTACAAACAGTTTCTGGTGGTGTTACCTTTTTCTTTTGTTGCTGTTTTTTTCTCTTGGCTGTGAGGATGCTGTAGTTTAAATTCCTCACCCAAACTGCACATAACTCACCAGCAGAGATACTCGTTTGAACGCTCACCCTCTGTCTTTAGCAACATTTGACCTTGCACCTCTCATCGTTTGAGCACAATTCTCTCCTGTGCACAGCACAGCCTTACCACATACCATACAGACAGACAGCAAACCAGCCACATCCCTGCTTCCATGAAACATGGAGCACATTTCAGAAGTCTCAGAGATAACACACACAATGAGAATATCACTGAAAGAATGTTTGCATGTTTCATTACAGTCTACTTGGTAGAAGTGGAGGCAGGTCTTTCACCACTATTAATAATTAATGGCGTTTCTGCTGGAGAATCAGTCAGATACCCGGGCCTGAGCACACTGCGCACACTGTGCAGCAGAAGCGCTCTGCGCAGGCTGAAAGGGGCTGTCATGGCTTTGTGACATGCGGTTGACGCTGTTGCCTGATTAAACAATAACAATGGGCAGCTAACAAACCAGAGCAATCAATAAGTGCAGGGAACACGGCCTTCACTCACTCCCACCCAGCTCTGCGTTCTGCACGGGGGAGAGGCAGAAGGAGAGGAAGACCAGGGGAGAGAAAACAGAAAAGAAAAAAGGAGCTATATTTAGCTGACAATATTGCGGCGGCTATATTTGCAGGCCTGAGGAGCTAATGTGTTCTGAGAGGTGGCTCATGTGGGCTGGAATGTATTGACTCATGAATTGTTGCTGCTGATAGCATTTCATCATACAGCACCCTCTGTTTAATTGGTTAGCATTAGTGGGTCTGGGGTTCTTATGACAGGGGCCATGTTTCCGCGGGTATCTCGTTTCCTCTTGCTAACATAACGTGCTCTGACTTTCGCCCCGGCTCTCCCTGCAGCCGCTTCACACTGTTGACCTTTTATAGACAATGGCGATAAGTAACTCCCTCCCATCAAGCCCCCCAACACCCCTCCGCCTGCGCCCCCCACCCGCAGGTCACCTCAGGAGGAAAAAGAAGCCCCACCAACACCCCAACGCCCCTGCCACTACCAAAGGAAAAAAAAAAGAAAAATAGTCAAATGAAAAATTAAAACAAGAGAGTCATTGTTTGAGAATGTAACGACAGGAAAGATGATTATGGCAAGGTCTGCTTCGTGAAGGAGCTTTGAGTTTCCACAAGTCAGAGCAACCACAAACTCCCACAAAAAAGCATAACTGTGAGCAGTAAGGAAAATTATATATAATAATGGGGGGAATGAGCCGTTATGGAAAGGTACAAACGGCACGTAATTTCAGCAATTCACCATCCCCCGCCCCACCCCCCGTCTCTGCCATTAGCTTTCATTGGGCAAAGAGATAAGAGTTCCAGTAAAAAAATAATAATCATTTCAAAATATACCACAACTGCTTTGTCCACATGAAAAAAAATTGAATAAAATAAAGCGAACTCTCCACAGACTATATGTAATTTACAACATACAGTGCTCCCAAAGACAAAATGCCACATTTCCTTTCAGCGATAAATCAAAAAATTATTACTGACAAAATGACAGTGTGCATAGCCGGCCGTGGACGCAGGAGTATCATTATTTTCTCACACTAACCGTTTCGCACGGCTGCTCAAATAAAGTCAACCGCTGCAGATCAGCATAATGCAGGCAGGGAAACTATTACCGTCACGAACAAAAAAAAAACATCCAGCAAAACTGCTCCTTTATGGAGCCCCACTATAGACTAATAAGCATCTAATAATGTACAGCGAGAGGAACGGCAGGGTCACACGCCGTCCTTTCAGTATAAAGTAAGTGCTATTTTACAGAATGATAGTAAAAACACTGACAGCGGTCTAACGGTGCCATCAGAAATGTAGGATGAAGGCTGAATTTGTTGCACAGAGGAGAAGAAGAGGTCAACGTGATTCACTACATGACGGAAACGGAGAGAGAAAAACAGGGACAAGACTTCACACACAGTTCTCCCTGATGACTGCGCTGATAAAACAGGCTCTGTTCAAAATCTCCCAGCAACATCTGGGTCAGCCATAGCAAACCAAACTGATTTTCACAATGCTTCTTGACCCCTGCATTTCTAACATTTCCATAGAATCGTCTCCCTTCCAGCCGAGGGCTGCTTCCACGAAAGCAAATTAGCCTGTAGGAGTTTGCTGCTTTCTCCGGAGTGCCAGAGATAAAGCTCTCATAAAACGCCACAGACACAAACATGTCCTTGTGTTGCTCCAAAAGTCACTGAGCACCAATCGCATTATGTTAAAACTGAACTTACAGACAAACAAAAAAGTTTTAAAATTATTACACTTAAAAAAAAGTTTTACTAATTTCTGGGAAAAAGACACACATTTCCATAAGAGAACATTATTGAAATTCAGATGTGATTGTGACAAGGGAAAAACAAGGGGGAAAAGGTCAGACATAAATTCATGGCAATCTACACAAATTCCTTTCACACTTACAACTGTAAAACTTTCTCATATTCTTATTTATTTAAAAGCGGAGAAAATTAAGAGGTCTGAGGTGACTCAGACAGAAGCCGTTCAGCGCCATTATCATCCTTCGCCATGGCGACGGGGTGGGGGGGGGCACATCGGCGTGGAAACGGCGGCCTGGCAGCAGCTTCTCCCGGTGCGGGCGCAGTGAAGCTGCAAGCCCGTACAGACGCGCAGCAGCAGAGGGTGAGTACAGCCCTGCCCTGCAGTCTCCAGCCCTCAGCTCAGAGAAACCACCAGGAAACCCTCACACTAACACACCCCCCTCAGAGAAACCCCCCAGGAGATTCTCAGCCCAGCGCCCCCCCAATCCAGCCACACCCCCACACTCAAAGACCGAAGTAAAAAGGAAGAGAAAAAACACTTACCACTGTTCAAATAACTACTATATAACACCAGCCCTGTCATAAATACAATCAAACAAAAATGACTGACCCTCCCATAAATACAATCAAACAAAAATGACTGACCCTCCCATAAATACAATCAAACAAAAATTACTGACCCTCCCATAACTACAATCAAACAAAAATTACTGACACCCCATAAATACAATCAAACAAAAATTACTGACACCCCATAAATACAATCAAACTAAAATTACTGACAACCCATAAATACAATCAAACTAAAATTACTGACCCTCCCATAACTACAATCAAACTAAAATTACTGACACCCCATAAATACAATCAAACAAAAATTACTGACACCCCTTAAATACAATCAAACTAAAATTACTGACACCCCTTAAATACAATCAAACTAAAATTACTGACCCTCCCATAACTACAATCAAACAAAAATTACTGACACCCCATAAATACAATCAAACTAAAATTACTGACCCCCCATAACTACAATCAAACTAAAATTACTGACACCCCATAAATACAATCAAACTAAAATTACTGACACCCCTTAAATACAATCAAACTAAAATTACTGACACCCCTTAAATACAATCAAACAAAAATTAGTGACACCCCTTAAATACAATCAAACAAAAATTACTGACTATGCTATAAATACAGTCAAACAACATGTTCAGGATGTAAGCTAATATAAATTATTCTGAAATATATTATTGAATACAAGCTGTATATCTACAAATTTATTACTTTCTGTATATCTATAAATGTCTTACTTATGGTCTGTGGTGTGGCACTTACGTATTAAATGAGAACGGCCTCTTTTTTAAACATGAATACATCATCTTCAGCAACATAGTTCTTTTATTTAAAATTATATAAACAATTTTCCCATGACAAATACAAGGTTTCTGAAACGACTGCAAAATAGTCCTGCTCCATTTTAATAAAAAATATTAAAAAAGGTTTATTTAATTATGTAAACTAGTTTAACAAATTAAATATTATCCGTTATCTGATTTATTCTCCCTATCTTTTCTCACAGTGTTTAAAAAAATTGATTTAATAGACTGAAACTCAAGTGGACAAACCAATTACGATCCAGGATATTCAAACACGGCAAACGGTTTGAAAAGTACACTCTCTTGACAGGGACGTTTGAAAGCCATCCAAATTAATTTGTTTAAATTGTTTTTCCATAAATGTTGACCTTCCCTTCTCAAAAAAGTCAAGAGACAATTACGATGGCACTTAATTCAAGCAAGTCCTCTCCCCGAACACTTTTTTCAATTAAAAACGGCGGCGGATGGAACAGTGAAAACCCACACTTCAGCGCCAACGACACAGAGCACACTAAAGGAGGATGTCCTCCACGGCCGAGCTTCAGATATTAAGCAGAACTACTGAGGACGAATTTGTGCAGTAAATTATCACAACTAATCATATCCTTCAGCAGGGTCCTTTTCCACCCTCGCCGGGTTTTTTTTCTCCCCCCTCCCCTGCCACCATTTAACAAACACTTCACGCTCCTCGGTTAGCTGACAGTCCTCCTCTGTTTCCCCGTCGCGGCCAGCACCCCTGCGCTGCCGCTCGGGCTCCTTACAGAGGCACACCACAGCGGCGGCATTCCGTCTAACCACGCGCGGTGGGGTCAATGTGCACTCACGCGCTGCGCTCCTCCGCAATCTCCGTGGCCATCCCTCTTGCCGTTCCCGGAGGGGCGGCCTCAGCTCGGGCCGCCGTACCCCCGCTGTGTCCCTGCTCAGGCGGCGAGAGGGCCGCGCCGGACGCAGGGCCGAAGGTCCGGCAAGCCCCGCTGGCTCATGGTGATAACGCTGTCCACCGGAAACTCCTACAGGCGCGCGTGGCAGCAGGGAGGGAGGGGGGGTTTGTAGGGCTGGTGGAGGTGAGGAGGAGGAGGAGGAGGAAGAAGAGGAGGAGGAGGTACAGATTCTCCCAGTCCCTCTCAGCAGTAACTGCTGATCGTCGGAGAGAGAGAGATTCAGGCGAACAGTGAAGTGAAAAAAGCTGCTTGTCGTCTTAGTCCTTTTTTTTTCTCCAAACCTACACACACACACACACTCACACACACACACTTACTCACTCTCTCTCTGTCTGTGTTGGGGTCTGGGACGCGGGCCTTATGGGGGACACAGCTCCCACAGGGCCGTGTGTCGCTGCTGCCGCAGTTAAGCAAACTTTACAGCCCAGTCAAGCCATCAACCAACACAGGCTGTTTGCTGAGCAACAGTGGAGCTTTGTGGTTCGCCTCACAGTTGACAGTAAGTTATGAGCCCTTTGTGAGCGCAGGGGAAGGAAAACAGAGATCGGAATTTGGCAGGAAAATATAATACAGAACTCTCCTGTCTGTGGAACCTGAATTTTTTTTTTTTTTGCGGAAACAATCAAGCATTGTTGCAAAGAAGAAAAGAGACTGTGACAGATGAAATATAGAGTGCCCCCCCCTTGCCCCCACCCTTTAGGAAAACAGTAAACAAAGCGGCATTCAGGGCCAGCTCTTTTCTGTCATTTATAAAGATCGTTTTTTCTGTGCAGCAAAAGAGAGTTCAGATTCAACAAATCAAGTGTAAAAACTCCCGCGGACACACACTTATCTGAGCTGCAGAGAGGGGATGAGAACGCCAAGAAACAAGAGAGGGAGAGAGGGACAGGGAGAGAGAGAGAGAGAGGGAGAGAGGGACAGGGAGAGAGAGAGAGAGAGGGAGAGGGAGAGAGAGAGAGAGA
>JAFBMS010000682.1:173861-193861 GCA_019788955.1 Albula glossodonta
CCACCCCCTCCCTCTTTCTCTCTCTCTCTCTCCCCCTCTCTCCCTCTTTCTCTCTCTCCTGCTCTCTCTCTCTCTCTCTCTCTCTCTCCTGCTCTCTCTCTCTCTCTCTCTCTCTCCTGCTCTCTCCCTCTTTCTCTCTCTCTCTCTCTCCTGCCCTCTCTCTTTCCTGCTCTGTCTCCCACTCTCTTTCTATCTCTCTCTCTCTCTCTCTTACACACAAACACACACACACATATACAGATATAAAAGGTGCAAATAAACACACACATACACACAGAAAGGCCAGGGCTCTGCCCTTTAGCGTTAATAACATAGCGAAAAGACAGTCCCTCCCGCTCATTCACTCAGCTGCCAATTTTATGATGTTTCTTCAATTCTGGCAGTGTGTTGGACTCCTTGCGCGTGGTACACTGTAACACCTGCAGCGCAGTGACACACCTAAAAACGCACCTAACTACTGTCCCAGCAGGCTGCTGTCCTCACAATAATCTAGAACTGCGTTAGAGCACACTGTTAAATTCTGTATGTTCTGCCATGACTCTGTGTTAGAATACTTAGATAATACATCAGTAAACGCTGAGGAGAAAAAAAAATTTTTTCTGATCTTTTAAAATGATTTCTGCTGAGTGCATTATATTGCACAAAACGTCTTCTAATTTTAATATCCTGGGTTTGGTTTGCCATGGATGTTCGTACTTAGTTACAGGTCTCAGTTAGTAGCCCAGAGTACTATGGCTCTCAGAAACAGCGGCAGGACCACATGTGAACACTTCATCTGGAGCACTGATGCGCAGCAATGATTTAACCCCAGGCCCCGAGCTGCGCAGCGTCTGCAGACAGAGAGCACTGCTTCCCCAGGCCCCGAGCTGCGCAGCGTCTGCAGTCAGAGAGCACTGCTTCTCCAGGCCCCGAGCTGCGCAGCGTCTGCAGACAGAGAGCACTGCTTCCCCAGGCCCCGAGCTGCGCAGCGTCTGCAGACAGAGAGCACTGCTTCCCCAGGCCCCGAGCTGCGCAGTGTCTGCAGACAGACTCTCTCCGTCTCTCCCTCTCTGTCTTCTCTAGAGCACAATAAGCCGTGTCCATGTAAAACGCCAAGCCGAGGGTGAGTCTTTAATCTTCCTCTGATTGTTGAGGCCTGATTCTTCCTTCAATCCCTCCATTCTGCACTCTTTCGCTCTCTCTCTCCCTCTCTCCCTCACCTCTCATTTCATTAAGACGGACATTGACAGAGGGATGTGGATTAGGCTCGTAATGATGCAGTTACTTACATTAATCATGGCCTTGTGCTTAAGTAATGACTTTAAGCACGAACAAAAGCAGATTGTTATGAAACAGACCGTCATAGCCACTTTTTCTTCCTTTTTAAATCATTATTTATTAACAAATTTATTTTATATTTGACAGGCAGGGTTTTTAAGATGTCAGAAGTGAGGAGCCGATAGTGGATTTGCTTTCCCATTTGGCCCTCCCCAACGCTTCTCCTGCAGTGTTATCTGACTACTGCTACAAGAGCCAAAATGGTGCTCTTTCAACAGGCAAGAGCTAAAATGGTGCTCTTTCAACAGGCAAGAGCTAAAATGGTGCTCTTTCAATGGGCAAGAGCCAAAATGGTGCTCTTTCAAAAGGCAAGAGCCAAAATGGTGCTTTTTCAAAAGGCAAGAGCCAACATGGTCCCCTTCAATGGGCAAGAGCCAAAATGGTGCTCTTTCAACAGGCAAGAGCCAAAATGGTGCTCTTTCAATGGGCAAGAGCCAAAATGGTGCTCTTTCAACAGGTGGTGTGACAGGAACCCTATCCTCCACTCTGTGGCATTAGAGAGAGAGAGGAAGCGGGGGAGGGAGACATGCTGACAATAATCCAAGGCACTGGCATATGAGATCTCCCTGCCAAGAACTAAAACAGGAATTACATTACACAACCTTGACACTGATTTAGCTCAGTTATGTTGGCTTAAAAACACGTTTGTAAACAATTACGGTGGATTAATGCCCACACATTCGTTCGCACATTCAGTACGAAACCTCTCATGCCGCATGCTTTTCATAGACCTTCTGCACACTTTATATAGACCTTCTTCGTAGCCATCCAAAATCCATGAAAATTACCAATTGTTTCCAAGAGGGGAAAGTACGATAAGCAGGTAAGATTTGAACTGGTGAGTCTGTTCTCGTTCAGGACCCTCCTCTAACTTGCCCTCCACAAAACGTTGATGTCCTTTGGCTCACAACAGACACGCCAGCGTGACTGGCAGCTACTCAGTGCTGGGAGCAACCGCTGCCCACAGCGCAGACATACATGAGACAATGAGCCCAAGAAGAAACATACAACTCAATGTTTTTCACGCTGAAAGCTCTGCCTACCTATGGCTGAAGCCAAAATATTCCAGTTGGCACATGAATATTCTGAAGATTAATTAAGGGGCGTGACCAAGGCTGCAACACTCCAGGGTGCAACACTCTGTACTGTAAGACAGCAATGGAAAACCCCTGGTTCCGGTGCTCTCCCAGCGTGGTAAAACATCTCGGCTCACACGCGCCCCTCCGCCTGCCCACAGGTGCCGGTGTGTTCTCTCGCTCAGGGCGCAGCCAAGAGAGCGTGTCCAAGTATTTCCACAGATCACTTACTGAGCATGTGCAGCTACGGGCTCAGGTTTCAGCAGGTGAGATCAACGCTGCAGACGGTACTTCCCATCTCCGCGTCCGCCAGCAAACTCAACCTGCGGGCGATCCACTCTCATTCGCTGCGGTTAACCTTGCAGCATTTATGTCTAATTTAAAACTCCACAGTCATTCCAAGAGTTATAAACTTAAATAAATATATATGTACATGTTTCTGAAAATTAGTCCCATTAAAATGGCTGAACCACATAATATAGCTTCACTGGGTCTGCCCAATCAAGCACGTCCCCGGGGCTTGTGTTTCCCATGGAACAACCACAGGTTTGTTACAGAAAAACAAAAGAGAATGTCATCTCAACTACCTTCTCATGAGCAGAAAGAACTGAAAGGAAAGGCTAATTTGGAGATGATAAAGAAAGGCTTTCCCTGTCCACGTCAGGTTCTGGTGACACAGTAGTGTTGGCAGCGGGTACCGTTCGCTCTTCAGGGAAGAACAAGGCGATTAACAGGAAGCTGCGTTAGTTACTGTGCTAAGCAGAGCATTGTTTTAGATTATCCCCTATTCAGGTTTGAACTTGGACGGGTTTGAAGGAAACGGAGTGTAAAAGGGTAATGAAATGAATGACCTCTTTTATTCTTCAGTCATCAAACCGAGGACAGGGGGGAGAGCGAATCAAAGAACGCTCAGCAGGGCCCTCAAAGTTGGGCTGACAGCAGCTTCAAAAGGCAGATGCTGCGCTTTTTAATGAGGTGTCATTAATTAGGATTCAGCACGCCGCCCACTTCACAAGGTGGCTCCAGCACAACAGCTCATTCTGATTCTGCTTCTGCTGGTATCTCTTTCCCTCTGAGCAATGGCAGAACACAGTCTCATTCACATCCCCAAAGAGGGCTGCGGCGGGGTGGGGGGGAGTCATCTTTACTTGACAGCCTCGGTGCACAAAGCAGGTGCAAGTTCCATAAAGAAAAGAGAGCGTCATACTTTCAAATCGAGCAACATTCTTTACACCCACCCTAACCTGCTGTCTGACACAAAGTGAGGGGTCAAAACCACAGACCTGTTTCAGCAAAACATTTTTTATTTTACATGATCTAGTGCTCTGGTGAGCTAATGATCTGGTGATCTGGTGATTTAGTGGTGCGGTGGTCCAGCCTAGCAGTGTGATCTATCTCTATATCTATCTTTCTGTGTGTTTGGTCCTAGCATCACAGGGGAAGAAAGCATTACAGTGACCCAGTGAAGTCAGACGCACAGGGGGGTGGGTGTGTGTGGGGGGTGGGTGAGGGGGGAGGGGGGGGAGAGAGATGGGGGTGGGTCATCCAGATGTGGCACATGATGCGTTTGCAGTGTACCTGCAGACACACAGCTGTGTTTGAGCCTGGAGGAACAGAAGGAACTAACCTCAGGAACAAGCTGCTATGCAGATAGCCCTCCATGACAGCATGCGGAATTCTGCGGCGGAAAAGATACACAGAAAACCACTGAAAATCTGCACCAGAGAAAACATATACAGCACTGTGCATGTCATTTATGATATTTTTACACATCAGTTATCTGCTGTTATTTTAACCAGCGCTAAGGTGTGGAAACATACATCTTCCCTCTACTTCCCAGAATCAAAAGAGATTTGCATACAGTGTTTGTAGGCCTAATCTGAGGGTGCGTTACTTATGGTACAGACAAACAGCTTTTTACTCCCAGCCCCTGCAGGCCTGGTCTAATCTACTGTAGCCATGTAAAGAGCTGCCCAGGTCAGACCAGGCCCAGCTGCAGCTATACGCAGATCTGCGCAGACCAGATCAGATCAGGACAGGCCCAGCTGCAGCCGTGCGCAGAGCTGCGCAGATCAGATCAGGCCCAGCAGTGGTCCATCTGCAGTGCAGCTGTGACCAGCTAGGGGGGGTTGGGGAGGGAGGACAGTGTGACCACACGGGGCCCCCAGAATGGCAATACATCACCCAGGAAACAGGGAGGGGGTGTGGTCATGATGTCACCCCTCTTTTAGGTCACTTGGTAGTCTCATTGGTTAATTTGTGGGAGGGTGCGTTTGGTTTAACATGTGTTTGAAAGTCCCTGTTGGTTCTGCTGCAGGACTTCTTTTTTCTCTTCCGCACAAACTGGTACTCAAATGACTGTCTGTACCCGAAATCTGGCACACTGTTTAGCTGAAGCTTCATTTTGAACAGGAACCAGGAAGAGAGTCTAACTGCATGTGATGATAGATGACAAAACTGAAGCTAACACTGGAAAAAAGAAAACGTCTTCTTTTTCCAAGACATCACTGACTGTATTTTCAGCTATATGTTCAACAACTGTGTTTGAAAAGTCTAAAATTCAACTACAACTACACAAGAAGCAAACATCCTGTAGGGACAGTAATCTGATAGGACTCCAGCACTGACAGAGAGTGATCGCTTTGACTCACAGTTTCGGTCAGTAAGGCAGGGGATCCACCTCATTAGCTTGGCGTAGCTCTGCTCTGCGCATCAGCTGCCTAAAGGCCCAGCTACAATATTCCACAACACGCTCACAAATCTTCTTTTCTCAAAAATAAAGCGCTGCGGAAAACAAGTCTTCCCTTTGCGCGGCTGGACTAAAACTCCATCGGTGAAGCACGGAGAGGTGCGTCTGGCCTGGGGGCCGCAGCTCGCTGCCCTGGGGACAGGGAGCGGGAGCCCCAAGGACGGCCTGTCTTTCAGGGGCGCGGGGGGGAGGGGCGCAGCACTTAGCAGGGTTCAGCCCTCAGGCACTCCCCCCCACCCCCCATCCCCACGGGCTCCATCCCAGACTCTTCACACAGTCAGGTGTCTGAGGGAACGGGGTCAGCCCAGAGCCGCGCGGTAACACCGGGCTGTCGCTACGGTGACAACGTGACAAAACAACAGCAAAACGGCGCACCCGGCCAACCATGTCTCCTCGCCACTCTGGAGGAGTGTTAAAAAAAACCAGCCGCTTCCTCTCACGCTCCACTGCTGGTGAGGGAAGCAGGCAGAGAAAAACAGCACAGTGAAAAAGTGAAGGCCTCCTGCGACAGAAATGACAAGAGTCAGTACTGAACACGAGAAAGGAGAACAGACTGGACCGCCGTGCGTGACGGAGCTGAGCGTCTGCTACAGCCTGTCTGGGTACGACCTGTTTTGGGTCAGGGCTTGCACATCATTAAGTACACTACACATAGAGATTATAACAGGACGATGCTTCACTTTGTACACTGCACAGAGAGAGATTAAGACTGGGCTGCGCTTATTTTGTAAACTGAGCATAGAAAGAGTGTAACTCTTGAATTAGCTTGCTGTAATGCAAACTTGACCAATGGCTGTCGTGTCAGGGAGGATTTCCACCATGTCACCGTGGCGATGAGGCCGCCCAACTCTGCAGAGGAGGGTAATGGGAAAAGATGATTCCGAAACTGCACTGACAGAGAGATGAGCGAACCTTTTACGCATTAGTGAGTCTGAAATCAGAGTCTGGACTGTATGTGTGTGTGTGTGTGTGTGCGCGCGTGTGTGTGTGTGTGTGTGAGTGTGTGTGTGTGTGTGTGTGTGTGTGAGTGTGTGTGTGTGTGTGTGAGTGTGCGTGTGTGTGTGTGTGTGTGTGTGTGTGTGTGTGTGTGTGTGTGTGTGTGTGAGTGTGTGTGTGTGTGTGTGTGTTCACTGGAACAGAGGCCATCACTGTGTAACAGGGCATGTCCATATTACCTCAGCTGTACGCACTACCCTAAAAAAACCCCAGTTGTGGTAATGGAGACAACGAAACGTCTTGAGGAAGTTAGGTGCGGTCTGGAGACAGAGCCCAGGAAAAACTGAGTCAGACACATTGTGTGAGCTCTTCTCCACGGCGCTAAAAATGGGGGTCCGAAGAAAGGCTTATATTTAGAACAGAGCGCTTTGAGGGCGATGACTGCGCGGATGAAGGAGTTGGGGGAAGATCGGAGCGTGGGTTGGGGCGGGGCAGCGTGGCGGGCCGAACGCCGAGGCCCCCGGAGGACCCGCCCGCTGCCAGAATCACACCATCTGCAGCCAATGAGCTCCATTAAAGCAGAACCATATGGACGACAAGCTGGCTATTAACACAGCTTCTGCGCGCTGCCCCTAACACAGCGCAGGCTTCAAACTTCCAGTCAGATTGACTTCTGAATTAATTCCACACGCTCACCAGGGCCTGAGTCCACCGCAACACTGCCAGGGTCAGTGCCCTGTGCCCCCGCTTGCATACGGCATAGAGCCCACACACACACACACACACACACACACACACACACGCACTCACACACGCACACACACACAGACACGCACACTCACACACACACACGCACACACACACGCACATGCACAGACTCACACACACACTCGCACATGCAGAAACATGCACACTCACACACACACGCACACACACACACACACACTCACACACACGCACATGCACAGACTCACACACACACTCACACATGCACACACACACACTCACACACGCACATGCACAGACTCACTCACACACACATTCACACACACACACACTCGCACATGCAAACACACACACACTTGCACACGTACACACACACTCTCACACACACACATTCACATTCACACACACACACACTCATACACACTCTCACACTGTACACTTAAGCTCTGCTGTCTGGAGTTTGTCCTTTGTATAAGGAGAACATACAGACAAGTGCATATGTACACAGACAAGCAGATACACAAATGTTCACGCATTTATGCAGTAACACACACACACACAAACACACACCTGCATGTATATACAGAAACACACACACAGCAGACAGCAAGTGCCATGTTACGGACTCATCTTCCTCTGGGCTCTGAGTGACAGCGACCTCACAGTCACCAGCGCACCACTCAACCGGACCCAATACCCACATTCCCTTGTTGCCTGCCGATTAAATTTCCCTCTGCACATAAACCACACCGCCCAGCGTAATTGCCTTGTCATGTCATATAGGAACGACTGCAGTGTCTTAATTTCAGCCAATTAATTAATCAATGGGCCTCGGAGGTATGGATTTATGGAGGGATCCCGCCGCCCAAGCTTCCTGTCTGGGGGGGGGCGGGGGGGGCAGACATGGCCCCTCCCCCAGATGAACGCTGCTTACCTCAGAGGACACTCAGAGGCAACACAAAACAGTCTGCCAAATCCCCGGGCCCAAAACAGAAAGATGAACTGAGGAAGCAAAACATTTCTCAGAAAAGAATAACATTTTGCAAGATCTCTGTACTTGAGGAGACTTATTGCTCAATTATAAAAAGTGATGATACAAATGAAGATATAAAACAAAACAAAAAAAATAGCTTGAAAAAAAGGAAGCATTTTATCAGCTCTGATAAGTCATGTTTTCTCCAGGGCTTTTTAGGAGAGGAGGAGGAGAGGAATTTGATGTTAGTCCATCACAGGAGGAACATTTCATAATTTGGAGGGGGGGGGACGGGCTTCTGAAATTCCACAGACCCTCTCGTCCTCTTAAAACCCAAAATATATTTCCCACGACACTGAAGAGAGAGTCAATGCACATGGCTGAAAGGCACCCCTGTCACACAGAGGAAGAAGAATGTGGACATGTTCTGCAGACGGTCCCCCTCTCAAAGGAGCACACTTGACACCGTGCCATCAGGAGTGATTGTGTTTTATGTGCGCTGAGTCGCACAGTACCCCTGGAACTCTGGCTGGAGGCTGTAGTAGCACATTTTATACCTGACTCGCTCTAATCAGCCAATGGGAGCCTGGCCAGGTCCCGCAAACCACAGTGCAGTTTCCTGTCTGACGGCGGGGACCTTTTCGGCGCTGCCATTATTTGGCTTGACGCGCCACTGAACCAGGGTGAGGGTGGGGGGGGCGGGTGCTGTAGCTCCGCCCTTGGTAGGTGGGAGGCTGGGTTTGGGGGGGGTAATTGGAATCCCAGAACTCAGGTGAGAAAGATGCAGGGGGGTGGGGGGGAAGGGCATGTCCCTAAACGGGGGCCAGGTGAGGCAGAACTCCCCCCCATCCCCACACTGCACCCCCCTGTCCCACAGAGCCTCGCCGTTTAGGACCCTCTGATGACAGCGTAATTCAATTAGCATTTCAGGCCCCTTCACCGAGCGGGAAGGGGAGGGGGGGTGTGAGCGAGCCTCCACAGGAGGGTGGGGGGAGGGGGAGGGACTCTTCCCAGCATCCTCTCTGTTCAGCTAATCCCTGCCTGAGTTTACATTCACTCTTGGTAGGTGTTCCACTTGGGTATCCTTCCACCGTTTGGCACAAAGGTTAAAGACACACACACACATTCACACACACACACACACACACACATATGCACAGAGACGCTGTTGAAGATGAGAACAGAGACCACCTCTGTCCCTTATACACTTTGCCCCGATCCCAAATGCCCCCCCCCACGCAGCTTCCCAATAATTTGTAATACCCCCCCAACCCCCCCCAGGTCACAGATTCTAGTTAAGTAGTGAATTAATTTGAGTAAAGCACTCCAACATTACGAAGGTGTGCGGAAAGGTGTCTTCTCATGTTTCAAATTAAACGCACTGCTGGTCAGCGCTGGCACCTCAACACCCCAACCCCAACCCCCCCCCCTCCCCCACCCCGGCTGGCACCAACAGCAACCGTTGGGGGGGGGGATGAGCCGGGTGGGGGGAGACGAAGGATTCACCGTTCACACTGGAATAATTAGAACATGTCAGGAAGAATTAATTTCCTCATTTTTCAAAAGGATACACAGAAATTACCATGTTATTATATGACGGAGTCCCAGGGAGGATTGTATTAAATTTAATTTCTAGCGCGGCCCACACAACAAATTAAAGTCATAAATAAGATGGGGAGACGCAGGGAGCACAGCATATGTTTATGGCAATGAGGAAAGCCAGGGGACCAGAAACAACTATCTTCATTTCATTTTATTTAAATCAGACCGACACCCTGCGCCTGAATGACAGGGCCTGCTAATAGGCCCTGGATGACGAGCTCCTGCATATTAGCACAGAGACTCAGCCACTTAAGGGGTGAGGAACGGGAGGGCTGCGTTCTGCAGGGACATGCTGGGGTACAGGGCCTCCTTCACAGAAACGCACCCCGTTTACAAACTCCTTTTTCTTTTTTAAAAGCTATGTGTAAATAAATTACAGATCAAAGTGTGTGTGTGTGTGACCTCATCTGTTAAAGTGCGTGTGTGTGCTCTCGTGTGTGTGAGTGTTTGTGTGTGCCCTTGTGTGTACTCTTGTGTGTGTGTGTGTGTGTGTGTGTGTGCTCTCGTGTGCATGAGAGTGTGTGTGTATGCGTGTGCCCTCATGTGTGAGTGTGCTCTCGTGTGTGTGAGTGTTTGTGTGTGCCCTTGTGTGTGCTCTCGTGTGAGTGAGTGTGTGTGTGTGTGTTTCATCCTTCAGGTATGTTTTTTTCCTTTTCCTTTTTTTCTTTAACGTTCTGAGCTAGACGAATAAAAAAAGGAAAGTAAATATCTGTAATTTGGTGCTTTCGAATCGAATTCTTGTCTTTGGGAAACATTACGAGGAGAAAATTTGGCAAAACTGAAGGTGTCGCAAAAGGGGGGGTGAGTGAGAAATATTTGCGCGTCATTCAGTATTTTACCCCCGTTTTAGACAGTTTTAATCATTTTTCTGCAACACGCAGCTTTGTGTTATTTCTTCCACTGACACTTATGGCAAACATTTGGCTGGAGTCTAACCAAAACCATACCACGCTCAAGTTCTGCGAGGTTGTCTTGACAATAGCATATTCTTCCACAATTATCAACTGCCTGGCAACATTTTACTGAAAATATACAAAGGGAAAGATAAATTACAAAACTACGGAAAAACTATTAGGAAAATGACTCACTGTGGAAGTGAATTCCTCTTTTGCCAAAAGCAATCATGGCTGTCTCGTACGATAGTAAGCCTGCTACCGTGGAAACATTCAGACCCACAATTCCCTATTCAATGCACAGTAACCAACACCACCAGACACTGCTTGCATAACAGCGAAGCACACAACGGTGAAATCAAGTCAAATTATACAAATTATTTTCTCTTTTAAGTCCCCAGTGCTGATTTTAACTGGGTTCAAAGTATGGAAACGATAACTGATGTCACTTTACCTGTATAAATTCTGAAACACAGAGAAACATGGATTAATTTAAACTCTCCTGCGAAAATACAAATACTCATTTGGAATACCCATGTATTTAAGAAAAAAATGAAGAATGAACAAAAGTCTTTTTCAAAAATGTTTTTTTAAACACAGTTAATGACTTGCTTGAAGCTACACTGTGATGTATATCACGTTTTAGGTTTTATTGGAGTTTCTTATTACAACAGGGTTATTGTTATTAGCATGCTATTACAGACATCACTCGTAATTCAAACGCCCCTCATGAGCTACAGGCATCATAAAATGTCTCTTCTTATTTAGAGGAGGATGTCAATGAAAAGCTGTTTTTAAACTCCATCGTTAGTCAAACAAAAAAAAAAAAAGAGATGTCTTTCAGGTTGACCCCTTTTCAAACCCGTTAGCCTTCCATGCTCATTCAGAGCAAATCACTTTTCAAACCAAGTTGAACTGATTGTTATTAAAGATGAGGAACAGGACGTGTGATTAAACATTTATGGGGGACGCACTGCCATCGATAGCCTGCTCATCAATTACTCAGACAAAAATAATGACTCCAGCAGCAGCCTGGTGGCACAAACGATGTGTGACAGTGGCTTGCTCGTTTCAGCTGTCTGCACGGCTATCCCAGCCCAACTGGATATTTCCCACTCTTATTTTTCAAGTTGTTAAACTCAAATTAGTCACCAAAGCACATCTAATGCGGCGCTGATAATGAATTGATCTTTGGGACAGAAATGTTAACTGATCCCGGAGCTGGATAGATGAATGGGGGAACATTAGCTCAGCCGTCACCAGGGGCCCCCAGATCACCCTCTGTGTCACAGACTCTCTTTCAGAAAAATATGAAATTGCTCAAATCACATTTACCAATTTTCAATTACCTTCTTTTTTTAAGCTAGGGCTCAGAGCAGATCTTCTGGGCCACAACTGTAATTTTAATTTTGTTTCCATATTTATATTTTTTTCCTAGGCAGAGGTAACATTGGGAGAGGAATACAGTAGATGAAAAAGGGTTATTTTTAACTTGCTTTTCGATGGGAGGTCCACTTTCTCAATTACTTAATCACATACAGCTGAGATTGCTTCAGGATCACTACTCTGCACACAGCATACACATCCAAATGCCTGAGATATCACACACACTCACACACACACTCACACACTCTCTCACACACACACACACACACACATATACTCACACACACTCACACATGCACACACACATATACTCAAACACACACTCTCACACTCACACACATATACTCACACACACAGACACACACTCTCTCACACACACACACACACACACACACAGCAGAGACAATGACGACTCTAATCACTCAGTGCCCTAGAATCTGCTTCCATGGGTCCCCCGCTCTCGGCACACGAGTCCAGAGCTCAGGGGGGCAGAGCCAGCCCCTCTCTGCTTCCATGGGTCCCCCGCTCTCGGCACACGAGTCCAGAGCTCAGGGGGGCAGAGCCAGCCCCTCTCTGCTTCCATGGGTCCCCTGCTCTCGGCACACGAGTCCAGAGCTCAGGGGGGCAGAGCCAGCCCCTCTCTGCTTCCATGGGTCCCCTGCTCTCGGCACACGAGTCCAGAGCTCAGGGGGGCAGAGCCAGCCCCTCTCTGCTTCCATGGGTCCCCTGCTCTCGGCACACGAGTCCAGAGCTCAGGGGGGCAGAGCCAGCCCCTCTCTGTGGCTGGAGCTCTTGATTAAAGCCCAGCTTTATTACAGTCCTGCAGCCGGGGGGAGAAAGAGTTTTTAAACTCTTTGGGAATAGCTGTCATTATAGCCCAGCACTCCCATGGGGACCACAAACTTTAAATAATTTGTGAATCAATTAACTGGCGACGCTCAACATAACGGAGATTTCACACTGTGGGGCTGCGTGCCATCGCTGCCGAGGATTCATGGCTTTTCGGGAGAAAAGTTCACGGTTGAAATCATTAATTTATTTTACAGGACTTTTAGTTATGCATTACTTTCTGCAGCTGGGGCAGAGGGAGATTAATGAGAGGTTTCTCTGTACGGCTCTTCACTGTGTCTCACTGATAGGTTAAAGAAGAGCTCTGCCATTCCACCCCCCCCCCACCCCCCCACACTCCTTCAATACTGTTTGTACCTTGAAAGGAAGGAAGACAGCCAAGTCTATATTAGGTTTTATTCTGTTGAGAATTAAATAAGGGACATCAAACCATCAAAACGGCCGTATATTTAATAAACCTGCGGAGAGGCCACCCCCCCAAGACGGACAGCTGCCAGGACACCGGGTCCCGGTGAGGTGATCCAAAATGGCGGCTGTGAGAGAGTATCTACCCCCCCCCCCCCATTAACTTTTTTTTCATTCATTTTTACCGAATGAAGGAATCGGGGTGTTTACGGGACTGACCCTCAGACTGAAGTTTCGGCTTGTAAAACTTATTTAACCCAAACCATAGTAAATATCCTCTTGGATAAATGTGTTACATTTATATAAAAAGCTTTATTTAAAAAAGCCAATTTTTAAAAGCATTTGTAAAGCGAAAGTAAAAAAATAATGTGAATAAAAATAAAATTGTTCCATGAAACTAGAAGCCCATTTACAACAAAAAGGTCAAGTGTTTGCGTAAACCTTTTTTTGTAAATTGTATGGCATGAGAGCAGCAATTTTACTGGAAGGTTTTTACTCAAATAGAGAGTGGGGGTCTGATTTATTAAAGCATCTACTATGAGCTAGATTATTCTGCTGGTGCACAAAGACTTGAACATGTGATTGGTTGATGTAGTTTGTGTGGTCCAATCACAGATCATGCTACTGAATTTGCATATGCAAAATGTTTTACATGCGCTAAAGGCTTTGCTAAATCTCGCCCTAAATCCAGAAAAAAAACTATTTTGCAGGACAGCTGGATGCCAGTAAATTACTGGTATAGCAGGTCAAAATACACAAACTCCAAAATAATCTTCTCATACCTGCATCAGCATTCATTCAGTATTATTAGCAATGTAACACGCTTTAATTATGACCTGATCACCTTTATTGATCATGTTAACAGTTCATGTCAGTCACACAAGAAAACCGTGTTTAGTGATGAATGGTTCGATGTCTTTGTTTGTAAGCACGGAAAGACTGAGCCTGTATGCTTTTGATTTGTCTGCAAGCTGCTTCTCTGTCCATACTCTCCTGATCTTATATCTGTACCCCCCTCCACACCCGCAACATGTTCCCGAGTCTTAATTTGTCCCAAAACGCCGGTACTTTGTTGAACAAAGTTTACAAACAAAGTTAAACTTGCGACACTAAACTCAATAATACCATCCATATCTGCTGCAAACGGACTAATTCCAACCGACTGCCGTTAAAGCTTGCAGCAGAGCGGCCGGCACTGTGACGGCTCTGCGTGCGTGTGGCTTTGGGAATGTGACGCAGGTACCTACACGTGGCTGTGTAAGTAAATTACATTTTGTTGTAACAGACGGAGCTAGCAGTGACTCCTATTCAGGGGTCTGCAGTATATAATATAATGGAAATTAATATTTATTTCCAGTATTCATTTATAGTTTTCAGGTTAAAAATGATGAGTTTTACTTTTTAAAATATCGTCATAATTTATTATTACATAGTTTTAATTTATTAATTTCAGAGCTCACCAACCTCTCTGTGATTTGTGCAAGAAACAAAGCCTTCTTACATGTTAAGGGCGATGAATGCGGCTTTATGTCGAGGTTCCTTTCCCCTCTGTTGCGTTTCTAGGTTTTCTCCTCCCTTCCCACTAACTTAGTTTGAGGCAATAAAATCTTTAAAGACACAATAATGAAATCTCAAGTTCCTCCTTACCTGACAAAATTAAACAATTTAGGAGGTTGATTAAATTAAAACGCTGCTTCGGTGAAGAGGCCTTCTTTTCTGTAGCATCACTAATAATCACGACACTGCCAGTAAAATAAATGCGATAAATAAATAATACATTTAATAAATAATATATGCCAAAATAAGCGTCCTGAAGGTATTCGTTTTCATTAGGTGGCAGAGCGATATTTAACTTTTAGAACAGAAATCTGGAGTCTTTTCCCCTCGGGGCCGAGAGCTGCTGTGTGGGAGATGCGAAATGACTTTCGCACTGAGCGCTTTATGAGATGAATGGCAGACAGTGACAAAGAGATCGCTCTGTCTATTCACATGGCCTGCCGCATCCTCAGGTGTTTCCAAATGACTTCGCACAAGAGTGATTAAACGTGCCCCGTAACGAGCCACACACCGCCCAAATTACTTACCGCCTCCTTGTATGATTAATTAAACACGCAGATCAAAGTTGCAGAAGAATTTAGATTAATGAGCACAAGGAGTCTTAGTGGTGTGAGCGCAGAAGGCAGTAAAATGCTGTTCTGATACTTCATAAACACGTATAATAAAATATGAGACATTACTCATTCCTTTACTTTTTGATTTTTAAAAGGGATATATCTTAAACCTGAGGTCACCATTGCCTCAGGCATTCTTGACAGTTTCAGCAATTAATACACTTTGCGACACGTTTCCTGGCGCTATGCCGAGAGGACGGTTTCGGGATGACGGACAAAAGCAATGTCCGAAATCATTATTAAACCCCCATCCCAGAACGGCACACCTGCATACCTGTCAGCGCTCGGTAACAGCTGCTGAGAGTAATCGACGAGCCCATTGTGATTAAAATGAGCAGGGGTTTGATTTTACCCCTCGTTATGGAGACGCTGTAGAAACACAGGGGTCCCATCTGGCCCTGCCGCCGCTCAAAGCCGCGAATGCTCCTACCCCTGAGGAGCCGCAATGCAAGAGAGAAAATGTTCACCTGTTCTGAGGGGAAGCACGGAAAAGCGCTTCGAGTGCTGCGCATCAAACAAAACCACATGTATGCACAAACACAAGTATGGGGGCTGGCATTTACAAACAAACACCCTTACAAACTCACACTTCATTCTTTGCTACTGATAAGATTTCAGCTGAGGTTCTGACCTGATTTGAATTACACAGCGCAAATTCTACTTCATACACAAGCCACTATTACCGAGTATGTACCAAAGAAGCTCAGGTTAATTGTGTTCCTCAAGGACACATCAGCAGTGTCCCAGCTGGGAATTGAACTGGCAACATCCAAGTGTCAAACCCAGACCTTGTGACCATTATACTAGACTGTAACCTTTGCAATTGGTTGTGACATTCAGATGTATGTTTTTCAATTGTGCTATGAATCTAACAATGAGCCATTGTGAGTGTACTTCTATTACAAAGAGTATGAGCTTAGCTTCAAAGCTGCGCTGCATAATGGCATCCTGCCCACAGAGTACCTACTGCACCACAGGGCAAGCGAGCAGCAGAGCAGCTCGCCTCTCCCCAAACTATTTACCTTCAACATCCCTCTGCAATGTACGCTGCAGAAATAAAAAATAGGTGGTTGAAGAAATAAAACAGATAATTTCCCCTCTTTGATCTATTTTCCAGTTTGAAAATGTATCTATATTAATCTCGCCCCAACCATGGCCATTTAGTTTGTCTCTTTTTCCACAGAGAAGCCATTTTGAAAGACCTATGCTCACACACATTCAATTGTGTTATGAATGCACACACACAGTCATACACACACACACCTTCATAAACCTACAGACGGAGCAACAAGGCATACTCTGTGAATGTAGCTACTGGAGAAATGCCATTTGAGTGTCCATAAGGCAGGTGTTTACTTTTCCTAAACCAGAAGTTATTTTGCTTTTTTTGTATGTCCAATAATGCTTGTTTTATTCCCAAAATAGAAATCATAGCTTTCTACTTATCAACACTAACATTGGTGTTCAGAAACATTCCTATATGGCAAAAACAATCTGTCCAGTACATGGAAACAGTAATGTTTCTGTTTTAATCAAGCAGCAGAGAGAAAAGGCGAGGATTACACAGACAGCACCTTTCTGCCAGCGGGTGCCTGCCTCAGGCCTTCCACACACCCCTGAAATACGCCCTCACACACAAACGCATGAGAGACTGGCCACATGTTCACCTTCCTGATATTAAATCAATATGAATTTCATATTTCATTGTCTATGTCTAAATTTCTTATTATTCGATATAATACTAAAGAAGCCCCACTAATGTGTTTTTTAATGCCATTCGGTGTGTCTTTCATCATGAAAACGCAAAGTACCAAAGCAATTAAATAAAAGATAACCTCTTAGGGGGAAAATCTGAAAAATTGAGACAAGAGGATGTGGGGCTGGTGTAAATTCAGGTTCGATTCAGAGAAAGTCTGAGACTGGATTCCTTCCAGCTTTCACTGGCAGAACTCACAAGTGATCAAGATATCCATTACAAAAAAAACTAACAGAAGAAAGTGAAAACGGCACCAAAACAATATCCAATACCTGAAAAGCTCATCATATTTGGTAAAGCAGATAGCATCATAAAGAGGGTTCCGGGGCAGACAGGTCGGTTTCAAACCAAAATAAATACGCTCTGTGATCGCTGGCTGCCGTTTCACTTCCCCGCACGGCTAACTGATTTCATTTCTATTTTTCTTTGAACGAGGGCGCTCTGGAATTTCTGTTGTGTGACAGGGGCTGAAAGACAAAGGTGGTAATCACCACTGCAACTCTGTTATTCTGCGCCTTCTGTCAGACTTAGTGAACTCAAAGCGAACCGTCTGCGTTCACGCTTGCTCAGAATTCCTCAGGCTGGTGGACTGAACGTCACCGAAAGACACAGCGCACAATATGAGAGCGGCCAGCCACGGTGGGGGCAGGTGGCTGTTTATCCAGCCAGAGCAGTGTTTGACATCGAATCACAGGGATAAACTCAGCGGTATGAACGCGCGGCGGTGAACTTTGAGATAGGATATGCTTTTATCGCTACGCAGCTTGATTATGCGGGTCCAATATGTTTCTCTTACCCAGATTAATATAATTCTGTCCTGTTTCTGATGAAACCCACTCCCACTGACATTTTCAGAAAAGATTAATGCAAACTAAACTTTCTTGGCTTTGTTTGCTCAGCGTTACCTAAAGCAACATTTTACCAGATATGATCTTTATTACTGAGAGAAACTCCACCAAAGGCGTATTGTGCTGGAGCAGCGCAGGGCTCCCGAAACGCGCCTCTGCGCTCCCGAAACGCGCCTCTGTGTCTTTAAAAGACCTCTTTATTCCTGGCCTGAATGCGCTCATTGAGAGAGACTCTGAGCCCTAAACAGCCCATAATACAAGCCCACATTTGCATAGGGAGCAGAATCAAAAGCAGTCTATACGCAGGCATGAAGCGTTTACACAGGAACTGAGAGACAGGTATACTGACTCAGAGAAGAACACACAAAGCACATGTTTTCTTCCCAGACTTCACAGGCACACATATTTTTGCAGGGAGAGAGAGAGATCTTAAACCCAGCAGACGGCAGTACATGAACAGGACTTATATTTTCACAAAGCTGCAGCCATGAAAACGAGCACCCATATCCCCCACTCCTCATCCAAGTCCCACAATGCCCCTCTCTTGGCTACAGAAATTTCCGTCATGAGAAACTGTTAACATTTTAAAATCTAATTTGCTGCTGTGGTTGGCTTTGTGAAATGTGTGTGTGTGTGTGTGTGTGTGCATGTGCGTGTGTGTGTGTTTGTGTGTGTGTGTGTGTGTGTGTATGAGCATGTGGGGTAGCTCTTGTGCATAAATTTGTGTGCTGAGTTTACGTATATGTGAGAGAATAAATCTTTTAAAAATATGAAAATGATTTTTATCTGGTATTAAAAAAGGTATAGAGTGTAAAAATGATGCAAGATGTGAGAGTGAAAGACATGTTAAAGACACGTTCGGTGTGAGAAAGTTCTGTGACCTCACTAGCTCTCCCGGTTCGGGTTTTGCTGGGGACACAGGTGGACCATTTGTGTGGGGGGAGGGGTGTCAAGCTTAACCCAGATTAACCACACCACACACACACGGGGAGAAAATAAACAGGTACTTACAGAAACAGAGAGATTGTAGCCCCAGCACCCAGTTATCACTGCTTCGTTGATTTTGAATTCATGAAAATGACCTGCAAAAGAAGAAACAAAAATAAATATTATGAATAAAAACAGGGGTATGTTTAATGAGAGGGAGGCGCAAAAAGGCTGGCTTCATTTTTCACTCCCCCGCCTCCTGTTTGGACACCAGCTCAAAAAATCGAATAATTAGTGGTTTTAGCTTAAAAAGGGAACATTTTTTTAAAATAAATGTTTCCATAAAAGAGGTCACACTTGAAAGATCAACTAACAAGGCAAGACGTTAATTTTCTGAATTTCTGTCTTACGTTTTGTATCCGGGCGTATATTGTGGATATCAGACTTCTGTAATACCTGATAAAATGATGAGGGGAAGGGTGGCTCTGGTACACAGACAGAGAGCCGCTGTTTGTTTGGATATGGAGTGAGAGAATAGAGCTGGCTCTCACTCATGCCGTCTGAAATGAAACAGACTCGGTACTCAGCGAGGATGAGTGACTCTGCTGGGCTCCTCTGGGACACGATCCTAGACAATGTTTAGAATCCACTTCTCTCCAGCCTCATTAATCTGTCCTTTCGCTATTTGATTCCTCTCTTCTGTGGCTATTATAAGAAGTAGTTGTTTTACAGACAGTAATTTCTTTCTGTTAAACTGCAGTCGTCCTCTTACAATTCCTTTGTAAGCTCTGTCAGGAAAATCCAGATGTTATGAATACACTCTTTTGGGAAGGGGGGGGGGGGCGGGGGACACCTACGTTTGTGTGGTGGTTCACAGTGAATATCTACAATGCCACACACACAGGGAGGTAAAAAAAAAAACAACTGGTACAGCAGCCACACAAAGCTCATTGATGTTCAGTTCCCAAATTATTATATATTTTAGCAACAAGCTGGGACCTCATTAACAGCTGATCTATCCCATTAGCCTGCTTTGGCGCCGCCAATTAAACGGGGACATCGGTTTTTAAGGTTGGCGCTAATTGATCCGCATGCCGTTCAGAGCTACCTGGGTCTGCAGCAGCACAGGCAGGCCGGAGAGAGATACACATACAACAAACAAATACAGTACAGCGGGACAATGACAGGAGGACCGGGGGGGGCGCGCGGGGGGGGTTGGGTTAATAGAAAGACCTGGGACTCAGCACTCTGATGCAGAGGCGCCACTCGAGGCTCGGGTTCGAGGCGACTGTGAGAACAAGAGGACAATCGAGGAAACATGAACTCAATGACCCTGAGTGAGTGACTCACCAACTGAACACACACACACAGGCAAGCACATACAAA
>JAFBMS010000682.1:199066-286566 GCA_019788955.1 Albula glossodonta
CACACACAAACACACACTCACACAACACACTCAAAAAGTCTCCAGCACAACCTAAACTCTCACAAAGAAGGGTGAAACGAGACAAAAATAATTCTGACGAGCTGTCAATACACAGTCACAAACACGTCCTTAAAGTTACCTGTAAATTGCACCTGCGTAAAATCATTGTTTACCAATCATCTTTATTTGTTGCAATCATTTTTTGATATCTTTTTTAAAAAATCATACAAAAAACAACCCAACACGCAATCCTTAAAATCATCCCTCAATTTTTATACTTAATGGTAGATGCATACAAGAGCATTTAAATGCTAATTCACTCAAACGCAAAAAGCAGTTGCAACTTCTGTCAACATAATCAACCTGCAATTGTCTCCTGACTTGGAGCCCATGGCAGCGATCACGGAGGAGCCGGCAGCATCTGTATTCAAATGACTCCCCTATTTAAGGCCAGCCTCGGTGTGGATGTGTCCCCAGAGCTCCAAGCTGCAAGTCAATCACATGCTAAATTAAACTAGAATAGAAGCAATTGATCCATAAATGATCAGGTTACAAGCAGTCACGTCGGCCGCTGCAAATTACTTGTGTTGTTCTTGCTCAAACATTAAGAGACAGCATCCAGGATTCCAGTTGTTATTTCACAAAAATCATATCTGCAAATGAACTGCAATTTTCACACTTTACTACCTTCTCCATAAAAAAGGGAGAAAAACTTGAGATGTGACTTAAAGGAAGGTGCTGGTGATGGCAGGTGAGTGTTTTCCCTCTCTGCCGTTTCCTCTCCACAGCCTTCAGTGCACAAAACCTCTGCGTGCAAACAGGGCAGAAAACCTTCAGCGACGCTTCCATACAAAAGAGCCAGTTCACATCAGGAAAGAATTGCTATACAAAAGTATTTATTTTATTCAAAAACAAGCTCATAGGTCCTAATCTTGCGTGTGTGTGTGTGTCGGGGGGTGGGGGGGTAAATAAAACAAAGTGGTCCCCTTTTTCGAGGCGATTCACAAGGCTACGTACGCAGGTTCAACTTGACTCCGCCCCTGTCCGAGAATACAATAATCTCCACCTTGGAAAGAGTACAGAGTGTTCCCTGTCTACTGTCTAATGAATTTAAACCGAGCCAGCTCCTCTCCTCTTTTCTCCTCTTCTCTCTCCTCCTCTCACTGCTTTGCCTCTCCTCTCCCCTCCCTACACCACGCAGAAGAAGGGAAAAAATAAATAGGATTTCTTTTCCTTTTGTTCAGGGCCAAGGGGTATGCAAAACACAACCATGGCTGAGCAAAGAAAGGCCACACTGTCAGAGAGATAAACCTACATCACGCAGCAGAGTTAAACCTACATATCACAATAGAGTTAAACCTACATCACACAGCAGAGTTAAACCTACACCACACTGCAGAGTTAAACAGGGTTAAATCTACACCACACTGCAGAGTTAAACCTACATCACACAGCAGAGTTAAACCTACACCACACAGCAGAGTTAAACAGAGTTAAATCTACACCACACTGCAGAGTTAAACCTACATCACACAGCAGAGTTAAACCTACACCACATTGCAGAGTTAAACAGAGTTAAATCTACACCACACTGCAGAGTTAAACCTACATCACACAGCAGAGTTAAACCTACATCACACTGCAGAGTTAAACCTACATCACACTGCAGAGTTAAACAGAGTTAAATCTACACCACACTGCAGAGTTAAACCTACATCACACAGCAGAGTTAAACATACACCACACTGCAGTTAAACCTACATCACACAGCAGAGTTAAACCTACATCACACTGCAGAGTTAAACAGAGTTAAATCTACACCACACTGCAGAGTTAAACCTACATCACACAGCAGAGTTAAACCTACACCACACAGCAGAGTTAAACCTACATCACACAGCAGAGTTAAACCTACACCACACTGCAGAGTTAAACCTACATCACACAGCAGAGTTAAATCTACACCACACTGCAGAGTTAAACCTACATCACACAGTAGAGTTAAACCTACATCACACAGCAGAGTTAAACCTACATCACACAGCAGAGTTAAACCTACACCACACTGCAGAGTTAAACAGAGTTAAATCTACACCACACAGCAGAGTTAAACCTACATCACACAGCAGAGTTAAACCTACACCACACAGCAGAGTTAAACAGAGTTAAATCTACACCATACAGCAGAGTTAAACCTACAGCACGCTGCAGAGTTAAACCTACACCACACAGCAGAGTTAAACAGAGTTAAATCTACACCACACAGCAGAGTTAAACCTACAGCACGCTGCAGAGTTAAACCTACATCACACAGCAGAGTTAAACCTACATCACACAGCAGAGTTAAACCTACATATCACAGCAGTGATAAACCTACATATCACAGCAGAGTTAAACCTACACAACACAGCAGAGTTAAACCTACATATCACAGCAGAGTTAAACCTACACAACACAGCAGAGTTAAACCTACATCACACAGCAGTGATAAACCTACATATCACAGCAGAGTTAAACCTACACAACACAGCAGAGTTAAACCTACACCACGCAGCAGAGTTAAACCTACACCACACAGCAGAGTTAAACCTACACCACACTGCAGAGTTAAACCTACACCACACAGCAGAGTTAAACCTACACCACACAGCAGAGTTAAACCTACATCACACAGCAGAGTTAAACCTACACCACACAGCAGAGTTAAACCTACATCACACAGCAGAGTTAAACCTACATCACACAGCAGTTCAGAGCCGCTCACACTGCAGCGGGACAGTAATGCACACTCACATAGCGACGGGACTGTAACACACACATTCATTTATACATGGCTGCACTACACCGTTAGCGCTGGTGTTCATGTATACATGGCTGCACTACACCGTTAGCGCTGGTGTTCATGTATACATGGCTGCACTACACCGTTAGCGCTGGTGTTCATGTATACATGGCTGCACTACACTGTTAGCGCTGGTGTTTGTGTGTGTTTGTGTTTGTCACTCGCCGTTACCACTACTGCTACCATTTGTCTGTACGCGCCCTCACGACGCAGTTACCGCGTAAATCTGCCACTGATTGGCAGCCTCGGTTTGTGTCAGCCCCCCTACAACTGTTTTAACCATCTGAACAATTAACATTATAACCTCAGCCTTTCTTATAATTTATTATTTTATTTATTTATTTACAATCGACGGGCTTTTTCTTTTTTGTTGCAGGCCTGAAGCAATAAAGGGATTGACATGTGCATAAATGCAAATGAATCAGAGGAGGGCCGGGGGTGGGGGTGGGGGGGGGGGGGGGGCGGGGGGGTTGCGGGGGAATGATCTCTGTGCTAATATTTCCCAGTTCTTAATCTTGTAGAGAGCGAAATGATTTAGAGGGAGGACACAAATCTCCAGTGACACGACTGGGCTTGTGCTGCCCCTTTCTCTCTCTCTCTTTCTCCTTCTCTCCCTTTATTCCTCCCTCTCTCTCTCTTTCTCCTTTACTCTATTCCTCTCTCTCTCTCTTTCTCCATTTCTCCCTCTATTCCTCTCTCTCTCTGTCTCTCTCCTTCTGTCCCTCTATTTCTCTCTCTCTCTTTCTCCTTCTCTCCCTCTATTCCTCCCTCTCTCTCTTTCTCCTTCTCTCCCTCTATTCCTCCCTCTCTCTCTCTGTCTCCTTTACTCTATTCCTCTCTCTCTCTCTTTCTCCATTTCTCCCTCTATTCCTCTTTCTCTCTGTCTCTGTCCTTCTCTCCCTCTAGTTCTCTCTCTCTTTCTCATTCTCTCCTTCTATTCCCCCCTCTCTCTCTCTCTCTCCTTTACTCTATTCCTCTCTCTCTCTCTTTCTCCATTTCTCCTTCTATTCCTCTCTCTCTCTGTCTCTCTCCTTCTGTCCCTCTATTTCTCTCTCTCTCTTTCTCCTTCTCTCCCTCTATTCCTCTCTCTCTCTTTCTCCATTTCTCCCTCTATTCCTCTTTCTCTCTCTCTCTTTCTCCTTCTCTCCCTCTAGTTCTCTCTCTCTTTCTCATTCTCTCCCTCTATTCCCCCCTCTCTCTCTCTCTCTCCTTTACTCTATTCCTCTCTCTCTCTCTCTTTCTCCTTCTCTCCCTCTATTCCTCTCTCTCTCTCTCTCTCCTTTACTCTCTTCCTCTCTCTCTCTCTCTCTCTCCTTCTCTCCCTCTATTCCTCTCTCTCTCTCTCTCTCTTTCTCCTTCTCTCCCTCTATTCCTCTCTCTCTCTCTCTCTCAGGGATGAGGGCTCCACAGCTGCCCTGGGGCTTGGCGGGTTGGGGGGGAATTCAGTGTAAACCATCCAGCTTTTCTTTCTCCCCCCCCGCCATCCTCCTTCGCAGAAAACAAATGTAGTGTTTGACTCAGTGATTGCGGGCATAATTGAGTTTAACACTCTTCTCTGGATGAAAAAAAGGGGGTCTTTGAATCAGAGGAGGTCAAATGACTCGGCCAGCCAGGCCATAAATATGTGGGAGAAGGTAAGAGCTCCCAGCCAGCATCCTTTAGTGCAGAATTCAATTAGCAAAAAAACAGGGATGCATGCTTCTTCAAAACAGTCACTTAACTATTAGATGCATGTCGTTTCCCATGAAACTGCCATTGTGCTGCGGCAATCAGGTGGTCTGTCTAACCGCTACACAAGCCCCCCCCCCCCCCACCCCCCCAACACACCCCCCCCCCCCCCCCTCCCGCGGTACAGAAAATGACTTCAAAAACACAGGCATGGGAGGCTGTAATGGGGCGTGAGGGGGCACAGCAGACCGAGGCTTTGAGAAATCGCAGGTGGTGAGCACCCCCCCCTTCACCATGAATATAGGTGGGGGTGGCATGGGGGGCGGGGGGAGGTGGGGGGAGGGGGTCCTGGTGTTTTTAGGGAGGAGTCAGGACCAGACTGGAAGGCAGCTAGATGCTTTTTTTTTAAACAAGGGAATGCTAAAACAGGACAAGCCCATTTACAGGTTTAAGGAACCACCAATATGTGGGTCTGTAGCCAGGAAAGGAAGGCCGTGCCAGATAACCCTCCCCCCCCCCCCCCCCCCCCCCCCCCACCGCTCCAAACAGGTGTGAAATCATTATCGAACATAAAGCATAATCCTTAAAGTCAGGTTGATGTCATGGTTAAAATGGCCCCACTTGTCACAGTTCCAGTTTATGAGTTTTTCTCACGAAAAAGGGCTCGACTACACTTTCCATTATGTAGGAGCAGCCATTGTGCTTTCATTCCAGAACAAGTGGAGGAAACACACAAACACACACACACACACTCATGAAACATGGAGCCAGAGCTTGCTCAGAAGGTGGCCTGGCAATGTGTGTCAGTGTATGTGTGTGTGTGTGTGTGAGTGTGTGTGAGTGTGTGTGTGTACACCCATTTGGCTACAATGGCACCTTTATGACATAAAGCTCTTTTGGTTGTGGCGCCTTTTTGGAAAATAATGGAAATTTTCCTATTCCGAGCGTCCAGCAAAAATAGCTTACATCACAGGTCTTACTATATTTCCTATAATAAAGCATTTTGTAGGGTGTGCAGTGGTGGGGGCCGAGGGAGGCGCAAAGGGGCAGTTATTATTTCTCCATCGCGACGGGGAGGGGGGTGCATTTGGGCATTTGTAAAACACAAGGAGAGCAAACCCCTGAACCTGCCCTCCCCCAATGCTGCGACGTGCCCTCCCCCCAAAACCACAGTCTACAGTTCTGCTCACAACGCAATCGCTCAAAACGACGTGGGGGTGCAAGGGGTCTCACTGGGGTGGACTCCCCCCTACACCTCACTTACTTTTTTTGTTTATTCTCAGTCAGTCAATCCTGTAGCCACCCCCACTTTACAGTTCATAGGCCGAATATATAAATAAGTATATAAATACAGGCAATTTTCAGATGTGTAAGTATATATACCAAAAATATATTGCTGTGAGATATATTTATCAATATATTTTATCCAAAGGCTCTACATTGTGTTCAGAATATATTGCGGTGTATTCTGCTTCTGTAGCTGAAACAGGCCTTGCACACAAGATTCAATCAAATGCACTTGGTCTCGCAGAGGCCATTTGCAATTCAATCAAAACAGGCTTGCCGTGATAGCGTACGCTCTTACAGAGACGATGGCTGTTTGATCAGGACCCTGTTGGTGTATTTAGGATTCACCACAGTGAGCTAAACTCCCAAAGGGGATCGCACTGGGGGGTCAGCAGGCAGCGCCGGCGGCAGATCCTGATGGCGCTCACAGCGGGCTGGTAAACAGCGCCGCACATATCCGTGCCTTTGCCGTCCCCGCCACACAGCGGCACAGATGTGTTCTATCAAACACCGCCGCCTAATTTCCCGCAGACGCCCCGACACATGGTTCCCATCGTCCCCCGAAAAACCCGAGAGTGCGGCGAGAGAAACACGACAGGGAACAGAGACCTCTAACAAAACGTATCGGCTAACATCGCCATTAGCAGTATTATATTTTATTATATCTTTTACGGTAATATTTTATATAAATATAAAAATGTATATTTATTTTGTGTTCAACATAGAATATATTTCTAATGGATTTTGTCAGGAGTATGACAAATGGAAACTAAACTAAATGCCTAAATTTGACATGAGGAAAAGTGTTCTGAGACAGAGCAGTAAACCGCCGCCACAGGTCAGCCAGAGAGGCCTGTCGTTTGGGCCCCACAGCCCGCCCTGATCCCTGCGCTAGCTATACATTCAGCTGCATTTGTTCTATGCATTTTTACTTTTCCATTATAGCTACAGCAATCTTGACTAACCGCTGAATTTGAAAATCTATGCTTGTAAAGATGAATACAAACAGATTCAACTTTGAGTCTAACTTAAAGACAAACTCAGAAAACGCGTGTAAAGCCTGTGATCACAACCCACGATTCTGCAGTCCTCTGGTTCTGAACAGGGCTAACACTTGAGGCGTAAAAAAAAAAAACACAAAAATTTACACACGGAGTGCGTCAGACTCAGGGGCCTGACCTGCTAGAGTCGTGCTTCACTCAGCGCGTTTTTGAGCTCAATGTATCCAAGGGCTGATAGATGTCAAGTCAAGCCTACGGTTATTTTTTTTTTTTTTTAACAAACCGAAAATGAATAACTGCTACCAATTATTTCTTGAGTTGGCTGCAACTTCACAACCAATTCAAAGGAATTCAAACAAGCTGCAGTCCAACAAAGTAAATTGTTGAGTTTGGAAAATGATTCTTTTCTGAGCTGAATGGTGGAGGGATAAGAATCCTTTTGCTACGGCGTCTGAAGAATTTAAGCTTTTCATTAATACCTTTCAGAGCGCAGAAACATGTTCTGTAGGAATCAAAGGGCGTAATAGGCAGGTTAGCCACTGACATTTTAAGGAGGAAGTCAGATGTGAAATTGTAAAATGGAGAGGCCTACCGCTCCGGCTCCTATCTTAAGAGCTCCGCTGCAGGCTCTATACAGAACGCAGGGTATCACATGACCCAAGAACTTCGTTGCGTGAAAAGAGAGAAAAAGCCGAGCTAAATCTCCCTGTTGAAATTCTTGCTAAATAGTAAGATGCACCCTTTTCTCTCCTGGGTGAGACAGTGCATTCTCAAAAGTTTGACCGTACGTGTGATACTTTGCGATACCCCCAACCCCCCCCACTATGGTAAAGTAAAACTCTGCACACGGAGTGGCCTCTGCGCGCTGCATTCCTCATGGTTTCATGTTCAATTTGCTGTGAAAGTCCTAAATGTCCACTGTATTACCCCACATGTCAGGCCGATAATGTGAAAAAACAACCATCACATTCAAGCACATCCTCTCTCTCTCTCTCCCTCCCTCTCTCTCTCTCCCTCCCTTCCTCCCTCCCTCCCTCTTTTTTTCCTAATCAGAAGTTGCTGCCTCACAAATCCCTGGAACCACTCTAAATCAGCTTTGTGAATTCCTCTGCTGTTGAAACTCTTGTCTCTTCGCTGCGCTTGTGAGCGAGCGGGCGAGCGAGAGACCCAGCCCCCCCGGGACGAGGGGACGTCCCAAACTGGCCCACATCGACGCGCACATTTTCTGCCCGACGGCTGCAGCGGAACGGGGCCCTGGCTCAAATAGCGCTGCGAAGATGATATCAGCGTGTGCGGTTTACGAGGCAGTCTGGCAAGCGTGCACACCGCAAACCCCAAACCCCACCCCCCCCCCCCCCCCCAATACCCACATACACTTACACTCACTTCACCACCCCCCCCCCCAGCCGACACAAATATGTCTGAATATTCATCTATTTTCCACACTCCACGTTCCAATAAATAAATAAATAAATAAATAAAACTCCTTTCCTAACCAGAAACACTTCCCCCTCTGAAAACCCAAGCTTCCCTGGAAGATTGAGCTTTTCAGGGAGCCAGGAGCTCCGAGCCCCGCCAGCCATATAAACACAATGCCATATAAAGGGCTGTCTATGGCAATAAAAGCAGGAGGCAGTGACACAAGCGCTGTGAGCGCACGCCACCACTGAGGGCCGTGCTGGTTCCCCCACGCTCCCCCATGGGCCTGTAGCACAGGTTAACACGCTCCCCCATGGGTCTGTAGCACAGGTTAACACGCTCCCCCATGGGCCTGTAGCACAGGTTAACACCCTCCCCCATGGGTGCGTAGCACAGGTTAACACCCTCCCCCATGGGTCTGTAGCACAGGTTAACACGCTCCCCCATGGGTCCGTAGCACAGGTTAACACGCTCCCCCATGGGTCCGTAGCACAGGTTAACACGCTCCCCCATGGGTCCGTAGCACAGGTTAACACGCTCCCCCATGGGTCTGTAGCACAGGTTAACACGCTCCCCCATGGGTCTGTAGCACAGGTTAACACGCTCCCCCATGGGTCTGTAGCACAGCTTAACACGCTCCCCCATGGGTCTGTAGCACAGGTTAACACGCTCCCCCATGGGTCTGTAGCACAGGTTAACATGCTCCCCCATGGGTCTGTAGCACAGGTTAACACGCTCCCCCATGGGCCTGTAGCACAGGTTAACACGCTCCCCCATGGGTCCGTAGCACAGGTTAACACGCTCCCCCATGGGTCCGTAGCACAGGTTAACACGCTCCCCCATGGGCCTGTAGCACAGGTTAACACGCTCCCCCATGGGTCTGTAGCACAGGTTAACACAGTCATCTAAGACAGCGCTGATTCCCCCATGTTCCTGATGGCCTGTAGCACACAGCATCATCTAAGACATGTCATCTCCACACTTCAGAGATCCCAGTTCTTCTTGGTCTTTCTGAGGCTGGCTAGTTGTTTAAACCTGAGAGGTAACGCTACATTTCTCCTGCGCTCACCAGAAAAAAGAGGAAGAGGGGAAAACAGTGGCTGCCTCCAGCCCGTCTCTGCTTGAGGTTTCTCTTTCTGACTCAATTTAGACCTCCAGGAAAGCTGACCGAGAGAGAGAGAGGGAGAGGGAGAGAAAGAGAGACAGCATCTCCAGGAGAGTGCTGGCTGGGGTGTGATGATGACGAGGGTTTAATTAGAAGCCTCTCCCTGCGCTGGCGGTCACAAGGACCCCTCCGCCCAGCAGATGGCAACCAATAAATTCAGCCCCTGCCCCCCCCACCCCCACCGCACACTGCCCAAAGCCACACCCTCCTCTCTCATCCCCGCCCTTCAGCATTGAAAAAAAATCCCACAAGATAATTTCCCCTTGGTCCTGCGTCTGAAGACGAGCCACAAGGCATGATGGGAAATCGAGATCTCGTACACATCTGGTCTCCGCCCTTGCGCTCTGCTTGGAACCCTTTTTTCGGGGGGAACTTGTATTCCCCCTAAACTCCTCCAGCAGCCCAAGCTGTCATCGAAAGCCTACTTGGAAGTCCGGGGAGATGGTTCGTCAACGTTCTCGTTTTCAAAATAAAAATGTGGCCGGAAAATAAATAAATAAATAACCCAAGGACAGAAAGAAGGTGAGGTACAGCCAAGCCCAAAATTCACCCACCCTTCCTCCCCCCCCCCCCAAAAAAAAAAAACAGCTCGCAAGCAGTTTCACATTCAGCCAAAGTGCGGTCTGAAGGCTGAGGTCACAGTCCACTGGAGCCCTGGTGCGGAAGCGCGTCATTTGCATGTCCGGGCCAGGGGGGTTCGTTTTACACAGAGTCATAGTTTCATTTCTGTGAGTCGCTCTGCACCAGCCCTGCACTCACCGACACAGGGCCCGCGATGGCCCCCCCTGCTTGACGCTTGCGTGCGAGTGTGTGCATGTGTGTGACGCTTGTGTGCGACTGTGTGCATGTGTGTGTGTCTGTTTTCTCTCACTGGCCTCAAAGGCTCATGGGAAATGCACCACAGGCCATCCTTCATCACATCAGAAGAGAACATGATTTTTTTTCTCATTTTTTAATAATTCGTCCAAATCAAGCAAAAAAAGAAGAAAGAAAGAAAAAAAGAAAGAAAGAAAGAAAGAAAGAAAGAAAGAAATGGTGAGCACTGTGCTTTGCCTGTTCTGCAGGCCAAAGGAGGGGAAGCTCTGTGTTGCCAATGTGTCAGGGATGTTCAGGTGTGCAGGTGACAGGTAAGTGAGCACACCATTCTGTGGAACGCGGTTTGGCAGAGATCAAAAAACTCTCATCTGCATTCACACCCTTACAGTGCATACTGTACATGCGCCTGTCCGAAAGACAGGAAGGAAGTCTTGCTAAACTCTGATTGTGACATCACATCCTTTTCACATTCTTTCATATAGTCATTTACTTTTTGTGTTTTTTTTTTCACCAGCTAGAGATAGACTTGCAAAAAGATAGATGGGTAGCCATGTAACTGTGGTGCAAATACCACTTCCTCTATCAGAGCAATAAGTCCAAGATTGAAGATCAAATGCATTTCAAATCATAAAAAACAGGACACCCTCGAAGTGAAGAGTCTGGGCGCGCTCATTACAGCGCCCTACACAGACAATGACATATCAAAGCTCAGACTCACTTAGTTTTCTGTTATTATGTGAACAGTGTACTGTATGATCCATAACTTCAAGGACAAGAACAAGAAAACAGTCTGTTTTAAAGAGTGTTTCCTGAAAGAGAACAGGTATTTAGGGAGCGATAACAAAAGCCTGTCTCGGTTTTGCAAACGAACACAAGAGGATTTAACATTTACTCCTTTAAGCCTTGCTTCTCAACAGTTATCCTTTTTTTCAGAAATCCTTTATTTCTATAACAAGCACATTTTTTTCTGGCTGGCTGTAGAGGGAGGGAGCGGATGAGTTTTAATTTAATTTCGATCTATTTTCCGCCTTCATCGAAGTGCAACGTTCATATTTTCCAAGCCTCCTATTCTGTGTTTATTCTGTTCTGTGGTTCATACGTGCTGGCACATAGTGACTGCAGAGGAAAAAAGCCTTTACAATGCCAGCACATCGGCTGGACAGTAGCGCTTTGTCATGTGGAATACATTTTGGGAACATTTCTTTATACGTGTAGTCTCATACGCTCCCTGGCGGAAAGGCACTAAGGAGAAGCATGAAGGCAAACTGCAAGATCCAGACGGCAGCTGTCTGAGTGCACAAAGCCTTTGGCGTTAGCAGTTTGACTACACCAAATGTTTGGTGTGTGTTGTTAAGAGTGCAGCTACCCTTTGGTTCTTGCAGTTTGACTCCAGTTCGCATTTAGTTCTTGCAGTTTGACTGCAGTTAACTTTTGGTGTTTGCAGTTTCACGGCAGTTAGCGCTTGCCGTTTGGCTGCAGTTAGCGCTTGGTGATTGGCTGCAGTTAGCGTTTGACGTTTTGCATTTGGCTGCAGTTAGCGTTTGGTGCTTGCAGTTTGACTTCAGTTAGCGTTTGCTGTTTGCAGGTTGGCTGCAGTTAGCGCTTCAAGTTTGGTATTTGGCTACAGTTAGCGTTTGGTGTTTGGCTGCAGTTGGCGTTTGCCGTTTGGCTGCAGTTAGCGTTTGGCGCTTGCAGTTTGACTGCAGTTAGCGTTTGCCATTTGCAGGTTGGCTGCAGTTAGCGTTTGATGTTTGGTATTTGGCAGCAGTTAGCGTTTGGCTGCAGTTAGCAATTGGCGATTGCAGTTTGACTGCAGTTGGCGTTTGCAGGTTGGCTGCAGCTAGCATTTGGTATTTGGCAGCAGTTAGTGTTTGGCTGCAGTTAGCGTTTGGCGATTGCAGTTTGACTGCAGTTGGCATTTGCCATTTGCAGGCTGGCTGCAGCTAGCGTTTGGTGTCTGGCACACAGTAGACTCCACCATCACAGCCTGGCAGCGGCCACTTAGCGCCGTCCGTTTATCAATAAACAAAGAGAATAGGCCACAGCCTCCGTTTTAAATGAACAATGACACCATTATCTGCAGTGGTCAATGAGAAATGAACTCGCACGCACTATGGGGTCCTTATGGTGAGGGTACTTCTAACACGAGAACATGCACATACACATACAGTCTCGCACACACTGTCTGACACACACACAAACATTGCCACACATATGTGCACACACATAAAACCACAGCCACACATATGCACACACACACACACACACAACCATATATGCACACATACAAACACACACACAAATCTTCACAGTACTGGCAAATGGGTGCACTGTCCTCAGCAATATCTTGTTGTTCATCTAAACCAGCAGACAGGAAAAGATCTCACACTGTGAAAATGTGTGCATGCAAATCCCCACGCAAGCAGATGCCAAGGTAGCAGGGTGGCACAGTAATTAAAAGAGGTTGCAGGTTTGAATCTCCTGATGGGCACAGATGCCGTGCCCTTGAGTACCATATTTCATCCTTCAGTAAAAAGCTTCCTTCAGCTCTGTGTGTGTGTGTGTATGTGTACAATGATAACTTGTACTTTGTAAGGTATGTGTTTGCCCTGAGAAAGGGTGAATATGTCATGTGTCAGCGTGTACGGGCAGTCGAGCTCTTGGCGGACAGCTCAACATGGAGTTTCGCGACAAGCTCTCCTGGCCAGGGCGCTAGTCTGCTGCAGGCCAGGGGAGCCGAGAGTGTGCGCTCTCATCGCGTCGGCGTAAATAATCACCCCAAATCAGGAAACAAAAGGCCCTGGGTCTGGAGCGTGAAAAATATTTCAGCTTAACAACTGTCATAACTTAGCCGCAGCATTCCCCCCCCCTCCCCCCAATGTGTCTCTCCGGGTTTTCCCCCCTCCCTTTCTGTCACTTTAATGTGTCTCTGGACTCGCCCGTTCCAAGTTTCCACACAAAACCCGGGGGGGGGGATTTTGCAATAATATCTCCCCCCAGCTTCCATATCATTTCCTGGCCTTTTTTTGGAGACCTCTGAGCTTCCTCCATATGAGTGTGGTCATGTGACACCACAACAAGCCCTCCCCCACCTCCACTGGCTCCCGCTTTTAGAGGAGAGAGAGGCCCTGGGAGGGGTGGGGTGGGGGGGGGGGTGGATTAGGTTAAGAGAGAGAAAACTCATCCCTCAACCCCCCACCCCCCCCAACCCCCATCAAAATCAGTCTCCTTCACCTCAGGCCACACCAAATAGCCCGTACACAAGCACAGGCACGTGTCATCAAGGGTGGCCCTGCGAGACACCATGGCCCAAATATGAGGGTTTTCTACTTCCTACTACTGCTTCCTACAGCTTCTGAGAAAGTGAGTGACAGGATGTGGACATAAGCATCACTGTGAGGACTCCAGTGCAGACCATGTGACCAGCTGCTTCACCCCTCTGAACGCACGCGGCAGGAGGCCGGGGTGAGGGGGGGGGGGGCATTTCCTGCACGGACTGACCAGCCTCTGCTGTGCGAGAGGCTGAAATGGAAAAGGGAAGGAGAGGCATCGATGAAGGCCTCGCTGACTGCCTCCGATGGAGCACAGCAAAAGCCTGTTATGTTAAAGTAGGCACACTGGCCGTTGTTTTTCTTCGCAGTTTAATCTACAATACCAACCATCTGCCACGGGGTGGGGGGATGGGCTTTGAGTGGAACCGTCAGTCAATAGGAAGTTTTGTATGATTTCACTTATCCATTTATTTTACAGTCAGGGATTGAGAAGTAATTATTTAGGGGCAGGAAGGGAAAACAGACCGCCAGAATTCAGCAAATAACCCCAAGATTCTTGACTTTGAACTCATGAAATGAATCAAAAGCTTTCTCTGAGCGAGCATTGAAACATCTGTTTGGCCGCACTTAGTGTGAATTAAGGCTTGCTGATGGAGAAAACATAAACCATAGACACAGAGTCTCACTGTAGAGCCTACAGCACATAATAAAGAATATTTTCTCTTTTTTTCCTGGTGTATGGCAAGTCTCGTCTGATAAACCCTGGATAATTGAAATTACAAGCAGAAACACAGAAGTGTCTGGTGGAACAATGTGACATGAGACATAGATCTATTTCAGCATTCATTAACCGTACATGAATTTCATCTATTTTTTCTGCCCTACAAGTGCTCCTGCTTCATTGTATAAATTTCTGTCAATTCCAATCTGCATCCGGGAGATGTTGCTGTTTTGTTTAATGTACCTTTCGCTCGCAGGTTAGCTCTGCTTTGAGAGTCTTTTGTTTCCCGATCAATTCGCATTCTCCTGTGAGCACAGAGTCCGCCCCTGCCCCCCATCCAGAGTGCCAAGCCATACTAATGCAAACAGACACAAAGCTGAAAATACAGGACCGAGACAAACAGTGTGAAGGTAATGTCAAACCTGCGAAGGCCAGTGGCTGAAAGCAGGCAAGCCCATGATAGCTCAAACTGCATGCCTCATTTCTGAAACATTGCGACTCTTAAGAGTCTTAAAGCACAGAGAACAGTGTCCGTTAGGTTGAGGGTACATGCATACACACATTTTCACTAGGTAATTAAAAACATATGACCATTCCTAAATATGACATACCAGAGCAGAAACGGGACCGTGATCATACAGAAAGTGAGTTCTAAACAATCAGGTGGAAACGAACAGATTCAGACACTGTGCTCTGGGCACAGGTGAGATCGGGATCGCATGTGGACGGGATACAGGGGCGTGATGGGGAATGGAAATGTTTTTTAATGCAGAGCAGGTAGGGGTCCACCTGGGGGAACAGCTGTGCCTGGCTGAATAGGCTAACAGGGAAATCCAGAAGAAGCAGAAACGCTGCTGTAAATCTCGCTGGCACAGCTGCAGGTAAAGGTGCTCAGCTGCTCTGCATGATTTAGGCTATGAATTATTCACTTTAGTTACCTGGCTGTGCTATAGCTCAAACCCCAGTGCTGGGCCGTCCGTCTGTGAGCACACTCCCCATCCCCTCCGTCCGGCGATCTGTGCATCAGAACGTCTTACCAGCTGTGTTACGCTGCCATCAAATCTAAAGTTTGGGGTTTTTCTCCAGATATACTAAAACTACTTATAGCAAAGTATTGTACTATACTGTTGCTATCATTGTTTCAAATGATATGTAAGAAAAATATTTTGTGTTAATGATCTAGACTGTATTAGTAGAATATGAGACTGTCCTGTAACGGGGCTACAGTTTGCCTTCAGCACAATGGGCTCATCAAGGAGCCAATCAGCAGAGGATTCAGATCAAGGAGCCAATCAGCAGAGGATTCAGCTTTCCACCGCCCAGAGGCCAAAGGCATGTCACACGGCACTCAAAACATTCAGCTGTCCAGCATGCATTCGCGTCCTCTGTCTCACACCGAAAATCAAAAAACATTTAGTAAAAGTGTTTGTCCGTCTATCCGTATAATTATATTTCTATAAACATCCATAATCTATGATAAAATGATCTGAAATGGGGAGATGAAGGTTGAACAAAATAAACACCAGCAGACTTATACAGTACAGACACACTGAGGCATTTGGCACAGTGATGTATAGAGCTTGAGAGAATTATGACTTGTTGAATGCCATACACATTTCTGTAAGTCAGGACTATTACTTTTAAACACACAATGGACAAGCCATGCTTCAGCTAATCTGGCCCTGAGTCCTCTGCCCTCTGTTCTCACCCTCTCTCTCGGTCTTCCCCTCCTTCTCCCTAACGGTTTGCTCTGTGCACGTACAGAACCACAGCTTGGTGTTTGGAGATTTCAATAGCCAGTTTCAGCGCCACTGCAGCAATGACACACCAGGCTCAGTCAGGTGTCACAGCTAAATGATTCCTGACAGAATAGCCATGACCTTTTGAAGTTCACCTTCAGGTGTTCCTTGCAAGAAACTACAACTTGTTCCTGTCCATCTGACTGTCACTCGTTTTACATTGTGTTGGCATCGTGAGGCTCAGAATGAATTTTCAGCTTCAGCAGGATGGATGCAGCTAGACATGCACGTGGTGAAGAGACGCAGGTGAAGCTGCAGTTTGGCTGCAGAAAGGGCAGGGGGGAACGGGCTGTGCGGCTAGACATGCACGTGGTGAAGAGACGCAGGTGAAGCTGCAGTTTGGCTGTAGAAAGGGCAGGGGGGGAACGGGCTGTGCGGCTGCACTCGGGCTCCGACTGGGGTGGACAAGCGCAGGGGCCGTAGGCCAAGGTGCCCTTCAGTGTCCCGCCTCACACCTCTGCGGCCAACAGGAAGGGTGTCTTCTGCCACAGACAAGATCCTGGGCTGAAGTCACACAGACAGGTACATACACACAGACACACATTCACACACCTCAAAGGAAAACACACTCCTCAAAGGAAAAAAATGTCTACACATAACAGTATGAACTGAATCAACTGCAACATGACAAAATTAGTGGATGCTAACCACTACAGTGGAACCATGTCCCCAGGTGAATATCATTCACCTGCATGAAAGTGTGCTTGTTTTCAGTTATATGCCTATAACCGCAGAGCACGTAGCATGACATCTCCCATCCCGCATTGGCCAGCCGCCTGTCACCTCATTCCCCCCGAGACCGCCAGCGTCTCCCTGTAAATCTCACTTGCCAAATCATGTTAGATCAATTAGTGACCCTAAGTCTCTTCTACATGCAATAAAGTTTGTGATCTATCATATGGTGACACTTTTGCAATGGACTGAGACAGGAAGTCCCCGACTGCCCCCCCCCCCCACCAATATAAGCAAGACGTGTGTCGACGCCCCCACCCCCCCGCCTATCACACATGGGTCTGCTTAGTCACAGCTTTGCACCATCAAGATCACACTGGCAGATACTGGCCATGCTGCCAGCCACCCTCGGCCCCCAGACGGCCAATTCTGAAGCCCCCCATATATTCCTGAGCATGTCAACCCCCAACCCCCCACCCAGCGATCCTGTCACCCAGTTAGACAGAGGGAGCGAGAGATACAGAAAGAAAAAAAGAAAGAATGTGAGAGAGAAAGAGAGAGATACAGGGAGAGAGAGAGAAAGACAGAGATACAGGGAGAGAGAGAGAAAGACAGAGATACAGGGAGAGAGAGAGAAAGACAGAGAGAGATTGAGCAGGGTCTTAAGGGTGAAAATGGATCCTTTCTGTTCCAAGGTGCTGACTTGCTAACGCACTCGGCCTGGCAAACCGTAACACTCTATGGTAAGGCCTGACAGGGCTGCGCTCATGTCACCGAGAGAGAGACGACCTCAGACCCGCCGTGCAAAAGTCACAATCTCACTGCTCACAGCCGCCTCTGCATCGCACTCACCAAACAGCCCCCCAGACGGACAGCATACACTAACGACCCCCCGTTTAAAAAGGCTACATTCTCATTGAGTTCTTACAAAGTTACAGCGTTCACTTTCTCAGACAGCTGCTGTACTTCTGAAACAGGCCTAGAAATGTGAAAACAGTAGCATGAACTAAGGCAGTCCGAAGGGAATGGTCTCTCCACAGTTCAGACGCAAAAAAAATCTGTCTTTTGTCATGAGTTTGAGGTTTTCTTTTGAGTACCAGTCAAGTCCTTCCTCATGTTTGAAGTGTTATAAACAATTCAAGAAGGACTGCTTCCCACTAAACTCCCGCTACAGCTTGCAGGATTATTATTTGACATCACTGGTACTGTAAACATGATTAGAGATTTGAGCTGCTAACAAAGCCTTTCTGAACCTCTCTCTTCAATGCTGCAGTTATGTAGCATGTCTTCATACTTGCACAGTTGCTTGTGTGCCTGTCTGCTTAAACATAAGTATGAGAAGTCATACAAGCTACAATACAGGTGCTGTCAGAGTTCAAAACATACATTTTTAAGCCAAGAAAGAAACAAAAAACTATTCGATGCCCTTTGGCACAGAGTTTGAGTTATACACATGTCAGTTTTTAGCGTTGTTATTTTCATGGCGTCTCCGTGCATTAAGCTCTTGGCAACGCCCAGCCCCATCGAGGGGACAAATGGAGAGATCACAAGCAGAGGGCCGGCCCAGGGGGCCGTGTCTTTGAGCTCCTCCAAGCCCCACGCAGTCCCACGCCACAGTAATCTTGTTTCCGATTCTCTCACAAGACCCAATCTGCAGAGCCGGAGATTTCAGCAAGGACAGGGCCCGCAAACCACCAGAACACCCAGCACAAAAAGCCTCTGTTTGCCCCCGTTTCTCCCCAGATTTCAGCAAGGTCAACTACAAACAACCAAAAACACGAGAATCTGCAGTACAGCCATACAAAATGACAGCACAGTCAGTATCAAAAACAACCGTACTTAAGTCTGTTATGATGATCTTGATATAATAAGGAAATTATTATTACTGTAATTGTCATTATCATAAAATAAGGACAGTGGGACAATGAATGCCAAATCATATTTTTCATCAGAAGGATCACAAAAAAACACTGCAAGAAGCAGCCATGGCAGGAGGTTAGAAAAGAAAAACTTACTTTGTGTCTTGAATTGGTTTTGGCAAAGAAACAAGCTCCACAGAGGAGCGTGGACTGGCATAAACATTTGGACAAAATTATAAGTGTATTTGGAGAAGCACGCAGGAGTCAACCACCCGCGAGCTGCTCGACATCCCTTCCTGTCTGAGCGCTCGCACGCGCTGCAAACCGCCGCGTTTTAATTACCGCGCGGGGCTGCGCACTGGGGCCGCTTTGATATGGAAATCACCCCCGTCATCTTCATATCCACCGCAAGATCTTCATCTCCCGCGCTAACACAATGGCACGACGATAATCCCTACACCTGAGTGCGCTGATTACACCGAAAATGACCGCTGACAAAACGATACTGCGCAGGCAACCATACTTAAATTAATTTCAATTTCCGAGTAATATCAGCACACGTAGTAAAATAATCGTCTATGCAAAGACAACTTGAGCTTTTTCTTGCACACTAAATATTTTAATTACAAAAAATAAACAAGACATCATTTCAGAATGATTGTTTTGTCTCTTGCCATCAGTATACGCACTCGAACACAAGCCAAACATTCTGACAGATTAAAAGGACACTTAAATCTGAATGAAACTTTTATGAAATGTAATTCTTTTTTAAAGCTTTTCTATAAATTCTTAATTTGTAGGTAAAACACTGCAGTGAGATTCTTTGTTCAAATTAACAGACACCTTTTAAAATATAGTTAAATGTGTTTATTAAATGTATTGTTTATTCCTTTTAACATTTTTACCTCCTAAAAGGACACAAAGACCGGAATTTTTTCACTCTCAGAGGGTGAAAGCAGATATCAGCTGCTGAGGTTTATGATAGTGTGTGTGATAGTGCAGTAGAGTATTACAGTGTGTCACAGTGTGTGACAGTTTGTATGATTGTGTGTGTGCGCATGCTATTGCGGAATAGTGAGAGATACTGTGTGTGATAGCAATTAGAGGGATCCCATTTTATGTTTTATTCCTTATACTCCAGGCAAACGGCAGAAACATATTCCCTGGGTAGTATGCACAAATTACACTGCGTTAAAAATATTTTGCTCCCTTCAACTAATTTTGAAGGAGCATGCAGCGTTTCTGCACATTAAAAAATCGGGGCTACAGTATCTTCAGTACCGTTCTGATCATTCACTGTCATTCCGGTTCCCCTGCACATCTCTCTGAGACAGGTCTGTAGCTACACATGTAACGGACAGGATTAGTACTGATTATAACATAACGAGGACAGTAATTATAATATAACGGTAATCCTTCAGCATACACAGACAGGCTGCTCCCTGCCTTTCGTTTTCACCCGTTCACAATGCACATGGAGAAATTTACAGTTAACATGAAGGCAACACTCTTACATATTTAATACAAGTAATAAAATATCACAAAGACCAAATTAATTGGTTATTCTGTGTTCCACATGCCAAGTTCACAGTGTAAGGCATGTACTCATGTTAGAACAATGTGTCTCTGAAGCAGCGTATCACCCACAGCCATGATTGTATTTATGCCTTTCAGCTGCTCTTTGCTTTGAGGCTGGGCTCAGGTGCGGATACTCTCCACTATGTTGAGAAAAGGTTACACTCCATTTGAAAAACGCAGAACACAAGAATCACATGGCCAATGTGCTGTTGGGAAATAGGGTGACTGTGGCTCCAAGGTTATAAAGGAAAAAAGCACATGAAAGCTGTTAAAAAGAAACAATCTACCCCAGTTTGCGCTGCGATTAAAAGCCTGCCCTCTCCATCAAACTGTATAGATTTTATTCACTTGCTGGCCCAAGTGGGTGGAAAACAAGACATGGGTTTACAACCTTTGTTTCACTAACTTTACCAGACCCATTTACTCTCCAGGGTCACTGTTCCACAGGAAGGTCCCTCAGAGTCACAATAAATGGCTTTTTCGGGTCAGGGATGCCTTGCATGTTGACTCAATCGGACCAACTGCGCTTTGTATCAAAGTATTCAATGCATTTTACATTTTATGGGAGCAGAAGAAAGGAAACAGACTGGGCTGGTCCGAAAAGGCCAGGGAATTGTCTCAGTTTGATATCTGAAGTTAAAAGCATGACTTTGCCCATCATAAAGGAAACTATGCTCCATATGTGTGTATGTTAAGGAAAGCTGACTCACAACTACACATTCAGGGCTGAGATTGTTTAAATTTCTGCACTGCTGACACTAAACAGGAAATGCATTTTAAAAAGAGAGTTGATCAAATAGGAGCAGCAGGTGAGAGCTGTCTTTCATAGCCATTCATCACTATGAAATGTGTCTTCAAGTCAAAAGGGTGACCTAGAGTAGTTCTACTGTACCTGCTTCATACATGTGTGTTGGCATGACCTAGCTTGTTTCTATATTTAAATTATGAATGGCTACTTCACTAATCAGTCACAAGGTGTGGTTAAGATGCATCCACCTGTCCCTTCAGCACAACCCAACAGCTGGTTTCAACTGTATAAAAATGTTAACAGGACAAAATGATCCACACAGATAGCAGATAGCATCTTAGACTCTGTATGTGTATCTACCTCCATTCTATACTATTCGCCTCTTCGGCAGTATAAAGCCATAAAAAGTTTTTTCCGTCCATTACTAAATGAGAAGCTCCCCCAAGTGACCAGAAGTACCGATATATTACCACTAGATGGCAGAATGATGCAGTCACAGGGCCTGCTCTGTTTCCATTCTGTATTCAACCAAACGGCTACACTTGGGCTAGAAATATTCTCTACCTCTGAAACTGTGCAGATATCATATGGCAACACAAAAAAGAGCCTAATGCAAAAAAAGATCTTTAATCATATAAGGCTCGTGTTGGGGGGGGGGGGGGGGGTTGGTAGGGGGGGGTGAGGAAAAACAAATGCAAGGTTTTTTTTAAAAAAAAAATCCACATTAAAGGAGTTCCTTATGGAAAGTGTCCATTCCTGAAGGTGAGGAAATGCAGCGAGCAGTAGGACACCGATGAGAGATTGAGAAATCTGCTGCATGTCTGTGGGGGACGTAAATCTCTATCCCCTCACTTCTGCTGAAACAGCTGCAGTGTCTCCATGTCCACTGGAGCAGCCCACCGCTCGATTACAGGGTGCTGGAGAGGAAAGAATACCGCCTAAATTTCCTATCCAGCCATTCCGTTTCACCTCCACAGCCCAAGCGGCAGCACACTGTGCCTCCTTCCAGGTCAAATAAGGCTGACGAGTTGAAAACAGGGCCCATGGAACTACCCAGAATCCCCCTGAGCAGGGGACTCGTACCTCATTTCCTGAAAATGGACCATCACAGTCTGACAGTTTGATGTTTGAAGACACAGACAAAGTATATAGCTTCGAAGTTGTGGAAAGAAACCCTGAACAGCTAAAGTCTAGGGGTTTGTTTGTATGACTAAAAACAAAAATCGGCAGCCCGTGGGATGGTTTATCAACACTTTTGAAATGGCTGTACATTAATTTGAGAGAAAAATGCAACTTGGTTCCGGCTCCTTTCCAACAAAAACAGCGCTCTCACCACCACTGCGCCAGAAACGTCCTGACTGTCTGTGGCCTCGGGCTCGCCCGATTCGTCGATATTTCAGAGTGAAGTTGCTCTTCAGGCAACAAAGGATCTCTGACTCACTGGCCTAAATTCTCCCTAGCAACAAAACTTCGGCTTCATTCAGACGCCGGCTCATCGCACAATGCCGCCATAACCGGCGGTCAGAGTCACATGCTCCGCGCAAACACTGCGACGGGGGCCGGGGTGCAGCAGAACACGCAGCGCACATTACTGCACAACCTCCCTCCCTGAAGATCGCAGTTTCCACAAAAAGCTAAGCCCACCTCAATCACAACTCACAATCTGTAACTGGGCAAAGTTGCATGATACAACAAACAGAAATTAAGCAGTGTGTGTGTAAGTGTGCGTGTGTGTGTGTGTGTGTGTCCTGGGTGAGAGCTGCTGGAACACACTTCACCACACTGGCTGTCTCTCAGCACTCCGGTTATTAAAGAACAACACACAGCGTACTGCGCTTTTCTCGAGTTACACTCACACTGACCTGACGACTACCCCTCTGCCGGCTCCCAAATTATGAGCAATAACATCCATTCGGGGGTCCTGTGTATGAAATATTCACATGGAAGGCAACGATAAAACCTTCACCCTGCCATCACAGGAGGGAAAGATGAGCTACCTGTTTACAGAGTGTCACTGGTTAAAATATAAATACTCCCATCCGTCTGAAATCAAAGGGTTAAATTATATATTTTTGGGGGGTTACAATCCCTACCAAAGAAAGCTGCCAAATGAATACATCCACCGCCATCGGTTTTGATCATTGTCGAAATATTCCGCAGCAAATTAGCAAACGCTAATAAAGACAGATGTCGCAACATGTGCTCCCCCATTTATTATCTCTGCTATCCTCCTTCACTTCTGTCGCTCCTCTTTACCTTTACCCAGCCTGCTGTTGTTTACGTCCTCTCATCTTGTTTATCATTAGGAAGCTGTCTGTTTGCACTCCAGTAACCCTCAAAAGGGGAAGAGGCAAACAGGACAGGAACAAAATCTAAGGCTGGGAGCCGTGGCTCTGTGCCCCTCCATTCACTGCCATCTCTGCACTAACCTGGTGAAAGAGCTAAAAAATCCCAAGCACATTTCTGAAGCCCCCCACCCCCCCACCCCCCACGTCCCTCCTGTTCCGACAACAGCGAGAGTCCACTGTTGTAAGGCAGGCCTCAGTGACACGATGTTCCGGATAACAGGGCAGAGGAGATGAGAAATGCAGGCGTGGCCGGGGGTTCTTAGCGCTGCTCTGCACAGGGGGGGCAAACCTCCAGCACATGCCGGCACAGGGGCGATTTGGCCATCCACAAAGGTCAAAGGTCAGGGAGTTTTAACAGCCCAAGAGCTTCCCGTGTCAGGTTACCCAGCCCTCTGCTGCTTCACTGATACATGTGTGTGTTTGAGTGAGTGTGTGCGTGTGTGTGTGTGTTTGAGTGAGTGAGTGTGTGCGTGTGTGTGTGTTTGAGTGAGTGAGTGTGTGCGTGTGTGTGTGTGTTTGAGTGAGTGTGTGCGTGCGTGCATGTGTGTGTTTCAGTGAGGGTGTGTGTGTGTTTGAGTGAGTGAGTGTGTGAGTGTGTGCGTGCGTGCATGTGTGTGTTTCAGTGTGTGCATGTGTGCGCTTATTAATATATATTCTGTGTCCTCCACACGACTCCATGCATATTTGAAAACAGATTCATATTTTTCACACAAACATAATTTTAACTGCGAGAAATGACTGCTCTAAATACCACAGATGTGTTCCAAAAACAATTCTGAGCTGGACAACTAAGACAGCAAAAGAGTGCAATTTTCCTGTGAAACAAAACAATTGTGTGCTTTTTTACATACCCTTGCAGTATCCAGAATCATGGCCTCACTGATCTACGGAAAGAAAAAATCACACCGCAGAATAGAACAGAGCATGATACTCCGTCTCTGAAACGATTCCGGTTAGAAACATTCCGCCTGGCAAAGTGGCTGGAGGCTGAAGACCAGGAGCTTTTACACTACAAATCTACAGCCTCACTTAATCCACTCTGTTTCCTACAAAGCCTTTTCACCGGCACAGTGATAGTGTCGACCAGCTGAATTTCCAACAGGGGAGGATATTAAATCTCAGAGGAGCGACGAACGCTCTTGCAGCTTTGAGCATTACAATCAAATTGTGCTGAATTTTACCTCATAATATTACACAAATAAATTGATTGCAGTGATATATCTAGCGATTACAGCCATTCACCTCAGACACCGAACACACCTTCTTTTTAACCTGTAATCTTAACTATATTTCACAAGAAAATGGCAGAGGGAGTACTGAAATCCAAAGAATAAGAACATGAATCCCAAAGGGCATTTTTGCCTGTATTTCTTAATATTTCAATCTTAATGCATTCCATCAAAACACACAACAAAAAATAGTCACTGCCATCTCACAATTTCAGCTGTATAAACGTTGCAGAATGAGACAAAAAAAACAGCCCAGAGTAAGATTGTAAAAAAACAATCTCTGAAATACAACAGAGAAAACAGCAATGTCTAATAGCTAATTAGAATATGTATATTAGTCATTTGTGCTCAAGTCAAAAGAGGATATATCTGAATGTACATTATATGTTTTATATCTCACACACACACATACTTTTTAAGTTAAATGGCACAGATTTAATTCTTAGGTATGACCATCAAAAAGGGAGACACTGACGCTAGGCCTCTCAGTTGCCTCGATCTTCTCGGAATGCAGTATCTTGTGTCTTTTACAGCACTAATTGAAAGAGAATTATTCAGCGTTCATTTAACGGCTGGGTTTGAGATGGGTAGAGCATGCTGCCGCTGCAGTGAGCCCAGCTCCACCGTATCCCAGGAGAAAGAATTAACATTCAATTAGCCTACAACAGACCTGCGGCCCCACCCCGGCGGCCCCACCCCAAAACGCTCACTGCCGTGTATGATATGCTAAGTACAATATAATTGACAAAATACCAAAACATCCTGTTTAAGTCACAACAATGGGCTTGACATGAAATGAAACACTTTTCTTTTTGCTACTTGTTATCTCGCTGTGATCTCAAACCTCACCGTACTCCTCCAGTCTAGACTAGACTGCAGTGCTGTGTACCTAGCATTTAAAAACAACCTCAGCGCAGGCAAGCGAGGTTTTGTGGTCTGGCATTCCGAACATCACAGCATTTCACAGGCAAAATTTCATTGTATGATAACAAAAAAGCACACTTGATAACAGCTAAAATTGTTTCTGGTATTTTCCTTCTGGTTGGCCTTTTTTTTTGTAAACCAAGTAATGATTATGACCACATGTCTGTCAAATATGTTTATTGCTATAGAGTACAAACCATAAACTTTTACGAATAAATAAAAAAAATAATCTAATAGCTTTTAGCGTCAACAAAAAATACGTTTTATAATCTGATAAGTGAACTTCTCCAGTTTTTAAGAAACAATGAAAACTGTTGTAATAAAAAAAAAAAGAAAAAAGAAAAGGCGTTATAGATTAATCATAACATATCCAGTGAAAACAAAACCAGTTAAAACGGGATTATAAATGTGAGCTGGCCTTAAAAATGATCGCTGTTCGTTTTGTTTGTTTATTGTCATTAGAGTGCTTAACATGAGCAAATGAAAGCTCTCCCTTTGAAAGTTAAAGTTTCACAATCTACAGACGCACGTCTTGTTGATCTCGGGTTACAATATGGGATCTATTTAAACACGTTAGCCACCGTGCACTAGCTCAGTCTGCGTACCATGCGGTTTCAGTATGCCAAAATGCTCCCAAATCTCTGAATTTACTGGCACCATATGCGACAGCGAGTCGATATCTTTTATGTCCGGACTCAGTTCGGAAATGCGCTTTAGTCCAGCAAAACCGCAAGTTCCTCTACATACTCACGTGCAGATAAGACGCTACGGCAAACTGTGGAAGACTGGTAATGTGCATAGTCAAAACAAATGACTTAATACACACATTTTCATTCCTGAAAATCTACAAAGCGCTTCAAGGAAGACTTGTCCTCCGTTTAATTTTCATGAACATGGGAGAGGGAACGATTCTCAACACGCAAAGTATTTCAGTGAAGTATTTAAATGAATCAAAGTGAAATCATCTACGTTCAAGAAAAACTATTATCAGGTTTTCTCTCAGCTCCAGAGGTCGATATGGTACGATAAAAAAATTCAGTATGTGCATTTAAAAACATGCAACACTAAAAAACAGATGAGACAGTTGCGTCATTATTGCGTTTGTGGCATAAATCTAAATTTGCCTCTTTGTTTGTGATTATGACTCAAGTGTTTTACAACATAAAGGTTTTGTTCAGAGGAAATCTTATTTCTTCATTTAAGCAGTTACTGTATTTATATTATAAATCCATGTCGTGGGGAAATTAATCAAATTAAACAAGAGAAAAAGAATGAAGGCGAGAGTAATGGGAAAATTAAAAAGCAGCGGGCGAGGGTGTGCTGGCGGTATAATGTAATTCTCTGTGTATAAATTCGAGGTGAAGCTATTGCCCATTGAAAGACCGCTTCAGTCCCCCGGCGTAGACAGTGTTCTACTGGCGGAGGGTGAACAAACTCTCCCACATTGAAATCCCAGACAGTGCGCTATATCCCTGTATAGCATTCGGGACAATGTGCTGAATTGGCAGTCTAATTATAAATGCGCCATTTGGACGTGCATTGGGCTCCGATGCCACCTTACCTTATGAGGGAACTTCTACTCAGAGCTAACAGCAACTGTTCAAAACAAAATGCCATTAGCGGATCAAACTTCACCCCAACAGAGGGACAAGCCAGAGGATTGCTTTTCATACAGCCTCTCGCATAGGACAAGAATGCAGGCCTATTATAAGACACACACTTATTATTACAGGGTGGACACAATTAAAAAAAAAAAAAAAAAACAGAGAAAAGTTAAGCTGTGTTTAATTAAGGTTTTACAATTCGCCTATTGGTGAAGAACACTGTGCCTATTGTACTCATTTTGAAGGTTTATTTTATTAGTTTTTTTTTAATCGGATGAATATATCTTATGAAATTGATACAGAGAAATTAGTACATACCGGTGACCGGAATCCCATTAAAATGTTATTTTAATTTGATCAGCTATTTATATTACATTTGCTTCGTCTAAAGGAACTCTACTACTTGTAAATAGACTATTCCATTAATTCCAGTCTCAGACAGCATACAGTGTTTCTTATTAAAATGTTATCGGTGCCGTCACAGCTTTCGAGTATAGGCTTTATCTGGAAAGTGTGCGTGTACTTTTAGGGAAACACCCTTAAAATTATGTTCTATCTCCGGTCTACAGGCGAAGTTCTCGCGAACTACGGTCCTTTTTTGTCCTCTAAATACCCTGAGAGACCGAGGCTTTTTTACAGCGTTTAAAGCATCCACTGTATCCATGCCCTAACTGAACTAAATTATCAGACAAATAACATAACTATTCGTGCCACGGAAGTGTTTATTCGGGTGTATAAAACGTTGCATAAATGTTGCTCATTGTTAATTACTCTATATTTAACACCCTGTATAAAACAATGAGCCCTAAATTTCTCAACAATAATATAGTTGAACTTAGCGTTTGATATCCCAAACAACGGTATACCTCGATGCCTAAATACTGAGTAGTACAGTGCAGAATCAAGTTCACTAGTAATTATTAAGATAATGTCCCACATAGGTCCGTGCAATGGATTCAGTAAATTTCGCACCTGTTTCTGAACCCCTTCAAGTTGAAAAAGTTTAAATTAAATCAAATTAACGATACAGACAATTAAATCCTTTCAGCACAATGCAAGACTTACTTTGTCAAGTTTCTTCCTTCCAGCAATGTGCGCACAGTTTTGTCAGCAGTCAGAGAAGCGGCGCTCGCGCAGGTTTTGTATTGTCTCTCAGTGGATCAGTCTTGGGATCAGGGCTTTATTTTAATTTATGGCTTATGCATTCTTTTAAGGTCAATTTGCGTGACCTCCAGTGAAAGTTCAGTCCGAGAAGATTCCCCAGCTATTACGGCAGGGGAAACGAAATTCCTGCTTTTCTTTTGATTACGAAAAATATAAATGCATTAACATTTAGGAACAAACTCAAGTCAGAACACCCACGTCGCTAATTTAAAATGAATCCAAGCGAAATGAAATGCATAAAAGAAGTAAAACTTTTAGGAAACTTTAAAAAAGGCTCCAATCATTTTACACTTGGACGATGGATACCTAGCAATATGAACGTCATTGTCAATAAATAGTACCGCTTTGTGGACAAATGTGAAACTGCTTCCCAGGAAGAGCTACAACAAGCCCGCATGACTACCAGCGCGAGGCAACAGCAAGTCAACTTTTATAGGATTGATAATGTTGCTCGTGACATTATTTGATATCATGAGCTACACAGCACAACGCAGTGCTATCTGGTTGGATTGTTGTCGCATACCTGTTTTGCCAAAGTTCATGGTCTTACTGAATCAACGAAAACATATACACAGGGCATGAGCTACATTTCACAATAACATCAAACCACGAAAAAAAGCACACTGATAAAACTTCGTGGACTGAAATAAAAGTTGCAATATCAATTAATGGAAATGATGTAGCGATGTAAACAAAATCGCGATATGAGCTACAAGCAAACGCTTCAAGGCAACACTTTGTCAGGATCTCTCTCTCAGATTAAAATAACTTATTTCATATAAAAAACAACTCCGTTCTCCGATAAAAATATAATCCTCAGGTGTCTCCCGCTATTTAAATGTAAACTAATGTGCTAAGAGCAAGCATTAGCAGAATAAATCTGGTTACTGACAGCGCACACTGTCAATACTGTTACGAAGTAAAAACAAAAAGGAATCCCAAGACACTAACTAAAATACAAAACGAAAACATGAAACAACAGGTTCAAATCATTCACTGTACCTTAATGTTGTCCGTTTGGCAAAGACAAACGGTGGTCCACACGGTATCCCGTTCCGGTGTTGGCAATAAAAAAGACAACAGCTATATAGAGGAGAAAAAAAGAAACTAACGACTTCTGGTGCTTCCACGGGCCATGGGGAGGGAATCCCGTTCTTTTGGAGAAGTTCAACTATCAGAACTGCGAGCAGCTTTTGTTATGACCTGTTTTGTTATTTCTCTTCTTCTTCCTCAGAATCAAATGAAGGCAATGGTTTGCGCTGTCAGTCTTGGCAATCAATGCGAGCGGCCATGTCGCAACTATTCAAAGCATTTCCCGTCGTGCAACATCAGAAAGTGAGTGGTCAGGGCATTGATCCGAGGAAAGAGACAGAGCTCCCCCTCCCAGACAAGACAGGGAAGAAAGAGAACGAGGGAGCGAGGGCTCGGAGGAGTGCTGACTGTGGGGAGAGACCGTGTGTGTGTAAGTCAAAGAGAGAGAGGGAGACAAAAGACGGGGCGATTTCAAGAAGAAAGACACCGAGCGAAAATACGGTCAAAGTGCAAGCTAAAATTACAATTTGATCAAACGACTCGTTTGAAAGCTGCTTCCGGACACAGCGTCCTTTTTTTTGAAAAGAGCGTCACGTTGACATAGGTTATGCAAAAACATAGGCTTTAAAAGATGTGTAAGTGGTGAAGTTAACACGAGGGTTAAGAAACGTGGTATAGGTGTATCTTTATACAGCCACACAAAAGCTTCACAGATAGTGCCAATAACATCTGAAACATACAAAATGTGTAACCAAACTGTGAAAAAAAGAGATTACATTATAATTAAAACCTTAAGCTTGCGGCAAATTTAAAGAATAATACCCAGAGGGGGAAAACCTTTAATTATTTCCTTCGAGCAGAATGTATTGTGTGTGACACAAGGCTACCAGTCAATATCACTTCGTTTTAAAATAGTGTAAATGCTTAAGTAGCGCATGGGGATTAGGCAAACTGAAAGTGCGAGGTGTTTCTGTATGCTCTGACCGCCTGCCCGTTACAAAGGATTAACAGCAAAGCTATAAAAAGCCCAATTCTCGTCCTCGCGTGAGCCTTGACAACGGTTGCTTGAGGGAAGTGGACGGGGCGCGAGCCTACCTCAGTGATGAACAGCATCAGCGCCCGAGCCGAGCGACCCTGCGCAAAGCAGACACGGTGCTGGAGCCCCCTTTCAAACGTACAGGAAACTCAAGTCATTCCTGTACTAGTCAGTTGACAATAACCCGACCAAATTAGCTGTTTACTCGAGGTTTTTTGGTCTGGATGATTATTGACAGGTTGACTAATATATTTTTTCAGGGAAAACAGAGCTTGTTTTAGAGGACAGTAAACTGAACGCCACGATTTGAAACATAAAACATATTTAAACAGAACGTGATTGTAGTTACGAAGCGTGAAGATAAGAGCCTGCTCTTCTAGAGATCAGTTTTTATTTTATTTAAGCATTTATTTTATGATTTTGTATGTGGTTGTTGCGGATTAGACACTTTTCTTTCGTTTTTGGAGTGTTTTTCTGTCATCATGTGGCATTATTTAAACCAGTACTTTTCATAAAAAATGTTTAATAATTGTCATTGTTTACTATGTTTTTCAGGGTGAAATATAGTTGAGTAACTTCCTTTGATGCTTTCAGGTATATAATTGAAGTACTTGTGTGAATATCCTGAAGCGCTCGAGTCTTCCTTGAATGGCTTGGAACACAATCGTGTATTGTTTAGACTAATGAAATTCAGTAGTATTTTTTTAACCACAAATGTCACAATGTTCTTTTGTATCGTCTGAGTTAACACTGTGAACACACCGACATGTAGATGCAGGGAAAACGTCGATATCAGTGAGTAGGCTAAGTATGAAATACATTTTTGAAAATGATGGGTTTGAAAATATGTTCATGCCTAAAACAGAGTGTGCAATTCAAAAGTCTGGATAATTAAGGTCACCATTTCTCATTGTCAAGACATGCTATTTTATTTCAGCAATACATTTCTAAATAGTGTGATGTCATATAAAGATTTTAATTACATTTTGTTTGTTTATCATAAACTATCACTTGAGGGTTGGGATGGAGAGATATACGTTTTTAAGACACCGTGTTTCTGGTGTCATACTCTGAACAATGTTTCACGGAACCCGTAACGTCAAACCCCTGTCAACGAAACTTGTCTCAATCGCGACCTGGAACTAACAGGCTTGGAGTAAACGTATATGCAAAGAAAACGAAATCACGAAGTACTGGTATATCATATTTGACACACTGTAATAAGTCACTAAAACTCAAATAATAAACTGATTAGCATAATGAAGGCGCAAGTACAGTTAACGGTACAGCAAACATTCTTTTTTCCATAAACAACGTCGACAGTAGTCTGTTTGTGCCCATATACAAACAGCTACATTCCATCACACAAGATCTGCCAGAGGTCTGCAGGTTATCAAATGCCGCCGCTCTATTCGAAGTATAAAAGTTGGTTCCAATACAGCGCTATATAATGGAAAACAAAAAATGGAACCGTTGCTTCTGTATTAGATGCACAGACTATTTTGTTGTGTTGAAGAGTCTCTCACACAATTTAAATATAATTTCAAACCAGTCATCTCCACCAACTGATGTATGGCAATAAGCTTCACTTAATTTCTGTCAAAATAAGTTACTCTGTAGGCCTGGCAAAACCACTTTGATGGTAAATACGTTTTCTTGAAGGCAAAGCAAGAAATTGAAAATAATTTCTGAAAACTTCTGATTCTTTGAAAAATAAAGACACATTTTAAAATAGGTTTTAAGACCGTCGCTACAAACGCTTGTTAAAGAAGAACAGCTCTTGCTATCTGTACATCACAGCTGCTACAAACAAGAGAAAACAATTGATTCATTGAATGTCTGTTGATAATAAAATATTGTACTTACAATGACTGGGCTGGCTGCAGTAGGAAATGCTGTTAGTTAACTGAAGAGTCAAACAAGGCTAGAGAAACGGGGGCGAGAGAGGGAGAGGGAAAGGGGAGAGAGAGAGCGAGGAGAGAATGAGGGAGGGAGGGAGAGAGAGAGGGAGGGAGTGCCAGAATACCCCTTCGCAACATGTCATCACATCTGTCCGGCTCTTGTCTATCTTTCATTTTCTCATTCCCTTTGTTCCTGAAGAAATCATATCCAAACGTCATATCTTTATTCTCTGATTAAAGCGCACCAACGCGAAGATAAATAATTAAATGCCCTAGACGCACAAATATCCCTAACAAGAAAAGTTTTTGTTCAGTGTTTTTGACAGAAAAAAAACATCCATAGACTATCAAACCATAATGAAATACAATAAAATAACTGTCATGACTAAACTGGGTGGAGTGAGGAGTAACACAAGTTTCATGCAGGGCTTAATCAGATGGAATTACGCAGAATAGAACTGAATCGCCGTTAAAAGAAAAATGTAGCCTACATGAACAATTTAACGGATAAGGTATACTGTTATTATAAAATCTCAAGTTATTGAATAGTTAGTCTGACTTTAAATGATCATCATGATTTAATGATCCCTTCAGCGTTGAAATATTTACATCTTCATGAAGACAACTTCTTTTCCCCTCTCCCAGAGGTACCCGTGAGACAGGAGGGCACCTCAGTGGACTTCCCTGTAACGCTCGCATATACACAAGAGCACGCAGCATGCGAGCCAATACACCGTAAAACAGTAAACTGAGATACGACTCAGCGCGATTTTAAAATGCGAACAAATATTGATGCATTAATTTGAGGATATATTGCTCTCTGTTGCACAGGTAAGCTTCATTCAGCGCATGCTCTTTTAAATCGATTATCCAGATTTCATTGAGGAGATAATGTGGTTTAGCAATTATTTCTGTGATTTTATCGTTTAAATGTTGTGAATGATGGATACATGTATATTTTGTTGAAAGTGAAAATATAATTAGTGGAATACGCTGTCAACATGTATTAAGAAGGTTAATGGTAATTATGTGCACATAAAATATTTGATAATACTCATTTGGAAAATTCTTGGTTTCTCTTAACATGAGCTATAAATGATAAGCTACACAGTCTTTAAATTCAACACATATTGAATATGATTTTAATAACGTGTACTTGACGTGATAAATTGGAGATACGTATTCTAAAACCCCTATTTATTTTTAACATGTAGATCTGGGGGTTATGGATGCGGGAAATCGCTTTAAACTCCTATACTTGTGATAGGAGCGGGCAGGTATAATGTAGACAAGGTGTATTTATACGTCTCAGTGCGTGCTTCACACGCCACCCTTCGGTGAACTTGAGAATTACCACTCACTAATTCTACACTGATGTAGTCTGGTCAATAGTATAATATTGTTCATAATTACATTAAGTTAAACACAAGGTTAATTAGCAAGAAAATGTACTCTTCAAATAGATATTATTTGCTGTTTTCGTAATGTTTCTGCCGATGTGTAATTTCTGCTAAATGTAATTTAACACCGTAAACCATTGTCAGCAGAACATAAAATAAAGAGATTTGCTCAAAATAAGAAATCATAAACACAAAATGTAATATCGGCTAGCGATAAAGGGGTTGTAATTTAAAGAGAAGACGCCATACCTATTTGTTTTACATAATAGGTATGGCGTTACAGGTACAGCCCCAAAGCTCGCCGTTCAGCTCAAGAACAGGAGGTCTTTGACTGAGAAATACTGACGTATGCTCTAGGATTAAATTCCTTTTCACATCAGTTTCATATTAGATACATATTATAAGAATGTTATCAGTGTCAAATACCTTTTACTTCAGTCAACTATGCATTGTGGAACTTGACTGACACCGGTATTATGTGAAGTGTACGGTTTTCAAAGATTGTCATTTCCATCCTCTTTCTTGGGATGAGAGATGTCAACTTCCGGAGTCTGTGAATGTGTGAATGTGTATTCATCTTCAGCAAACTGGGTTAAGCAGGATGGTCCTCTCCGATGATATGTTTGTCAGAAAATCTGCCCCGAAAATTAGAGAAAGTTCATAAACTGAACTGTTCAATAGAGTATATCTGCCTAAAGTGTTTCTCTCATTCGTATTTTTTACTAGTTGCTCATATTCATTTTAACTTCGTTTGGATTCTAGTAGCGGGTTGTTTAATAGCGTTCATTCTTTGCAGAGTTTTACAGTAGCCTACAGTAAACTCTGCAAGTTCGACTCAGACGTTCTTACACACCATTTATATTCCTCAATGGGTGTCATTCATTTGACGGAGGCGTTGAGAGTTCTAGAAAATCGTGTTTGGATTTTGCACGAATATTCATTACGTAAGGGATATTGCATATTGTAGACACTGAATTTTCTACTGTCACACCAAGCAGGTTAATCTATATCATTCATAATTCTATTCTTACATTTAGTAAAGCAAATTTGCGCAGGGCATGAAACTATTATATGGGGTACATATAAGTGGCAATATTCGCCTTTTTTAGGGTTTATTTCTGTGTTTGCCTTAATATTGCATGAATAAAAGTATATTGTTCGTTTGCTCCGAAAAATGGATGTACTGAACAGTGGAGAAAAGTAGCTGTTTGTTGCTGTGGCATCTGAAGAATCATATCGATTACCATTTATGCATACCCTAAAAGCGGGTTGTGCGCCGGCGAAACAGCACACTTTCAAATTCTTTTCAAAAAAAGGTAAAAAAAAATCAACTAAGCTTATGTTTCCTACATAAGCAGCGCTTGTCTAGTCAATTCTCCTCTCAGATTGTTTTATACTGTCATTTTTATGGTAAAATTCAAATTATTAATTTGCAACTGCTTGAAAATTATTTTACACACACACGCACGACTTCACAAGCGCGGGTGCACACACACACACACACACTCAAGTCAAGTCTACCCCTCCCTGTTAGTATTACAAATGAAAAAAAACCAGTGGCTCACGGATTTTAAAAAATGACCCGCCTCTTCTCTGATTTTGTTTAGATTTCATTTTTCATAGTGTTTGTCTAGTATGAATTATAAGATATAAGCATATGCACATATTTGTATATTTCCAAAACGGCATGTAACCGAAAATGAATAAATACAAATATTCATATAATGATTACGGAACATGTATATTGTGAAGATGCAGGTTATATTTTTAAAACGTTAGGCAGCTTAAACCATGAAACATTATTCGTATGTAACTCCATTTCTCTCCGTTTTAAATTATATGTTGTTTATATTAGGTTCTGTTGTTCTTTTAACGAACCAGAAATAAATAATTATTAATGTATCTGTGGTATAATTTATGAGTAGGTTGGGAGGAATTACCGGCGATGCACAGGACACATTTACGCCCATTTCTTGCAGAAAGACGTCTGCTTTGAAATAATTTAAATTGCTTTAATGAGTCTCCTTTCCCACGCACAGGGCGATCAGCACGAAGTCAGACGGAAAGGAGACGCGAACTTCATGTTCAGACCTTCTCACGCGCCAGATCTGAAAGGAAATAACGTTTGATAACAACCGAATTACTAAAAAAAATTATAAAAGCGCCTTTTGCGGAGTTGCGAATATCCTTGAAAAAGGCCATATACCTGTCACCGTTATTCAAACAGCTTACCCCCAAAAAATTCTCCTTTTATTTTCAGCGAACAAGATATGTCAGTAAATTACTATATGTATATGTGACAAAACAAACAAGTAGTCTTCGGGGAGACTGTTTTAGTGATGAGGGTGTGGTCATCCGTGCACAGCTGTTTCTGCCTTGGGAAAGCTTTCATTTCATGTCAGCAGATGTTCTTATCCCCAGTAACTTACACAATGTTTGTCCACTCTATCAATTAAAACAGCAGACTGCTTACTGGAGCAGTGTGAATGGAGCACCTTGCCCAGTGGTACAGCGGCTGCAATGCCTGTGCTGAGTGTTGAACCCGCAACCTCTGATTTATAAAACCAGCGGCCCGTACCCCTGAGGCTGGCTGTGCCAACGCTACTGCACCCACATCTGTTTCTGCCCCCTGACTTCTCACTGCGAAGAGAAAAGAGCTTTAAGTTCACCTGTCACCTAAAACCAGGTGAGATAAAAATGAAGTATAAAATCAGGCAATGCTGTAACCAGCACTGTTACATCCCATAATAGTATCCATATCTCTGTGCTCAGCAAACTGTAACACACTGCTGAAAGGAGAAATACAAAAACATCCCCCTTTCCCGATGTTTGCCCTCCTCTCATTTTCTACAACATCGCAAACAGTCAGTTTTGCGCAATCTCATTTTACAGTCTCAGTCTCTGCAGGGCTCATTGTTGAGAGTGATGTCTTTACTCCTCTTCGCGTTGTGCCAGAGCACAACCTGACTGACCGCGCTCTCGCCTCACAGCAGGATATCTGCATAAATCTCTGTTGAGCCACCACAGAATTACTAAATAAACTGCTGATGAAGCCAACAGCTTTTAAGTATTTCCCCTTTCTTTACTGTTAATGAACCTTAACTTCTGAAATATATATAAAACTTCTGTGATATATATAATACAAAATGAATTCTTGCTGTGTTTCATAAAATGAAAGATGCTTAGACACCAGCAAGAGTATTTTAATGATATGCCCCTTCTCCTCTTCAAATACTTGAGTGTGTTTGTCTTTCATATCAGTGTGCTTACATAGTCTTTTTTAGGCAATTCAAATTCAATTAAAACAGCAGAGCCTGCGGATAAACAGCCTAAACCACAAGCAGAACCCCCCCAACCCCCCCATATCAGTCCAGCCTTGAAGGAGAGACGGCAGGATAGACAGAATTTGCATATCATGAGTTGCTTTGATGCGTGTTAAAATGCAAGTCTACTCAATAAATATTTAAAAGGAAACTGCATGAAAATCAACATTTTTGTTACATTAAATTAACATGTGTTCTTGTTTCATTCTGCATGTTTAATTAGGGAACACAACGGTGTCAGAGAAAATATGGAAACAGTCACATGACTGGTTATGATTTGGAGGCCAAGAAACAGCATTTTACAGCAGAATTATGATTTCTCTGCATATGAATTTGTTTGTGTTAAAAATGTATACTTATTTGCAGGGAAACAATTACATATATATATATGTGTGGGTGTGTCTGCAATGTATATATATATATTGTACATGTGTGCCTGCATGCGAGAAATGAGTTCAATCAGTCAACCCATTTGCTTATAAAGTATTGAATGATTGTATGAATATTCTGAGTGAACCCTGAGCCAGAAACAAGCACACACCATCGTCACTTTCGCCCTGTTTCAACCTGCAGATCCAGCCTTTGTCCTGAAAAATCAGTGGTACAAAGTATTGATTCAACAGACCATGCAGGTGTTATTTATTAATATGCAGTCGGTTTCAAAGACAGATTTTTGAGAGCCTTTTTTTAAATAACATTCAATTCATTCAAAAATGGACAAAAAATAGACCAGAAATCAAGTATTTAAGTGAGAGGGAAAGTGAGATATGAAACGGTCATATTCGGTAAGAAACTATTCCCGAGGCTCACTATTTTGTTATTACATTTGGCTGGAAAGAATATTAAAAAATGGATGGCATTTTATATCAGCAGTTAAAAGTGTCAGTGGTCTCATTTTTTCGGTTAAACTAACCCACCAAAAAGTGAGCAGGCCCTCAATGTTACAGCGTTTAAAGACAGTTACAGAAGCAGTGCCACAGTTCAAACAATAATCACACGTCTGGAAAGTAAATTTAGCTTGGGAGCAGATGAAGATAAACGTTACATGACTTTCTCTCTGCAGACCCCGGCGCAGGCGGTCACAAAGCAATGCCCAATTCCAGGTTCCATCTTCAGGGTCTTTTTAACAGTGCAGAGAAGACTTGTAAAAGAGGAAAATGACAAACTGCAGGCTGTAATGTGGCAGGAAACAGCAGAGGGGATCGTTTTAACTGCTGGAGGCAGGAAAACCAATTCATTATGACATTTTGTGTCGCTTTCAAGACTTTTAAGCATTTTAATTATGGATAATTGCTGCAGGGGAGAGACATGTGTGCTGTATGTTTCATCTTTGAAATAAAATTATGATCGGAAAAAACAATTACTTGTGTGATGCAGAGGGGCTCAGATGAGTCCATTTGTGTTTCCCATTATGTGTGTGCGTGAGTGTGTGTGTGTGTGTGTGTGTGGGTGTGTGAGGAGGCAGCACCGAGCCACACACCCTAATACACACTCAGCTCTCAGCTCATTATTTCTGCATAGCAGGTACACTGTGCTGCACTGAATACCTTTTTGGTATTTGCTGATAGATAAAACCAATATCATGCTGTATTCAGCTAAAAAAACCTCTCTTTGTTCGTCTGAAATGGTATTGGTGCACTTATGTCTTTTATATCTTCAAAAATCATTTGAAAACTAATCCAAAATGAATGTATTAAATGGCGTGTAGTGTAAGATGTTCATCATATACAGTATTTTACCCTTATATGGAAGCTGATATTCTTATAGAATTTATTACATTCCCTGGCTGCCATTTCCATGCTGACAGCTGGCAGCAGGCAGTGTAGTTGAATTTGTGCTGCTGAATAACAGTGGGCGTTGAGTGTAGATTTTATTTCTAGAGTGACATACAAATATATATTTCTGCTTCCACCATCAGTCAAATGTAATCTTATAAAAAGCTGCCCCCTTCTTCATACAGTCATAATCCTTCACAAATGTAAAAATAAATAAATAAATGAAAAATTCCACTGCTGCGCATTCGCCAGGAGGAATGAGAGACAGCTGAACCTTGCAAACGGGGAAAGCGTACCATAAAATATTAGCTCCGTTTAAAAATATTAGTGCATTGAGTTGTCAGGTATAATTATGGATTATTGTCAGGTTATGAGTTGTGAGGCTGAGCGGTGAGTATGCGTCAGGGCCAGACTGGCATCCACACGTTTCTGCACACAGAAACGGCTCCGCACAGGCCAAACACAACAGCGCCGACTCCTCTCACTCAAAATGGCCTTGTTCTCTCAGACCAATCCCCCAAAGATAAATAGTTTTTCTTTGGTGAAGTGAAATTTTATATGGAGGCTTCTCTGCCAGCGCGTACAGAGAGAGTGCAACAGGGCCGTACGCGGACGCCGGAATGTGACTGCAGCGCGCCAAACACCCAGCATGTCTGATTTCTTTCTATAGGTTCACACGGTGCAGCGTTTTCTTTACATGCACTTAGACCCGATGATTTCAGCTTGTTTTCGTGCTTTACATTTAGCCCAAAGCAAAGCAAGGGCTAAAATAATAATTCCTATTTTATTCTTATTTTTATTAAAGCCAAGAACACAGGCTATTACACAAAATTCCAGAGATTTAGTCAGGTTGATGTGTACAGGTATACTCACAAATTTGTGTGCACGTTCACACAAACACAGACACACACACAAACACACTCATGCACGCACACACGCACCCACACAAACTCGCATGCACGCCGGCACACACACTCACACACACACACACACGCACACACACGCACACAAACACATTCACTCACATACTTCATCAGCCAGTTCCATGATCTTTGCATTAACCCATTCAGAAAATGTATACAGCTATAGAATCACTGCTGTTCATTTTTAATGAAAAATGTTATGTAATTAACCGAATCCTCATTTGCATACATACTAATTATCTTAATCCCATTTGAACTTGCAAAGTGGGACACTGTGTTCTCATTAGATGGCCTAAATTTCCTACTTGTTACTCTAAATTTCATCAAAGTTTAGTCAGGATCTAATAATTCCTTTTAAGTTAACAGGGAAATCCTAATTAATTAAGTCTATATAAGAGTTAAATGCATGTTATTTGTAATTACATAAACCACCATCATTAAGACTTTGATTTTGAGTTAATTATGGAAATTCATTCGTCAATTTAAAACAATCTGCATAAATATTAATGAACCGAAGTAATAGTTGTATTTACAAAGTTGGCACGCTGGGGTTATATACTCTGTCTTATTCTAATTCCTATGTCAATTAAATCACTATATAATATTATTGAAATACAAAAGGTATTTTTTCAGAAAATGTGCCAACATATACAGTAAGTATCATTCACAGATACAGGCACCTGGCCAGACAGGTGGGCTGTCTGAAGGTGGGCAGGGCTGGAGGCCCTCGCATGTCAGTTCAGTGATGGGGAAGACACATCAAACGTGAGTATGTCTCATAATATATGCCCATAAATACATTATTTATAACGATCAATCAGTGTAAAGGAATATAGAGGCTTCGACTGTCAAGGCTAAAGGTTTTGATCTGCACACCGCTGAAATTGCTATATTTCTGTCGTCACTAGTTTATTAAAGTATAATGTAATATTATAATGACTACTCTAATTGTTATTATGAATGAATCCACAGCTATGACAGACCTTCAGCTTGGGGTGCTCACTCGGTCATGTGGAGGACGGTTGGAGGGACATTCAGGGGTCTGAAGCAGATTTGTTATCTTAACCTACAGCAAGAGAGGGAACAAATATGAGCCTTAAAATCTGTGCTTAGGTAAATCCCCCCCCCACTCCCCGCCCACTCCCCCCCACTCCCTGCCTTTCTCCAGTCTGACTGTTCACACTGTCCGACACCCCCCCTCCCCCCCAGCACCAAACAGCAGGGCCATTCAGCAGTGCCCCCATCACCACCTAAGCCTCCCCACTGCCACGGCAACACCTTCCCGCTGCCACGGCGACGCCTTTCCACTGTCACGGCGACGTGCTGAGTGAGGATGATGGCAACGTACACCCCTGCTGGATGCAGCTGTCTGACAGATTCCCCCACCCCCCCCTTCCCAAAAAAATAATAAAATAAAAATCAGGAAGGGAGACAGAGTCTGAAAGGCAGGGAGGGGGGGCTGCTCCACACACAGCTCTTTCTTTCCACAGAGACCTTCAGACGACTTCACCGGCGTTTGGAACCAGAGGTTTGTGTCAAATTTTCCCCACTGTCATGCACAAGTATCTTCTGCTCATGTTAAATTCAGTTTTTATATTTTTACAGACTCAGATCTTTACCTGGGAGGGGGATGGGAGTGATTGACTAGGCTCACATGCACCCCTGGGGACCTGTCTGTCACACTGCTAGGCCATCCAGGACCCAATACAGTTAAATAATAAAATTACCCACAACAAAAGCTACTGTGTTTATAATCATGGCTTTGGGAGATGATTTTTTACATAACTTCTTACCTCCTCTGAAGCTCATCTGCCAATACAACTAAAGCTCCGCCCCCAAATACTTGCTGGACCAATCAGGTACCATGGGACAGAAAATTCCACCAATCCTGGACATGCACGGTCATCTGAGGCAGCACAGTGCAGGTTCTGTTCTTCTTGGAACAAATGTGTGCTGTCCAATCAAATCGCCCGCATCGTGATGTCAGCCAGAGAGTCATGGATGCCCGTGCCGAACGCATGCATAACGGCATGCCATGGGGGGGGGGGGGGGGAAGGGTTCCAAGTTTGGTCACTCATATTAAAGATAGAATAAAACACTGTGTGTGTGTGTGTGTGTGTGTGTGTGTGTGTGTGTGTGTGAGTGTGTGTGTATGTGTGTGTGTGTGTGTGTGTGTGTGTGTGTGTGTGTGTGTGTGTGTGTGTGTGTGTGTGTGTGTGTGTGTGTGTGTGTGTGTGTGTGTGTGTGTGTGTGTGTTAATATCAATGGGGGGGATTGCTTTGCACCATTGAAAGACCTGCACGGTTCTTGCTAAATGCATATGACAGCGCCGAGATTTCCATTAGAATGTTGCTCATTTCACATTTACTTTGGCGCACTAAAAACAATTGCTCTTACTTCAAACACAAATACACATTGGGACAGTGTTGGAAAAAGCAAGGTGTTTCCAAAGTGCTTTCAGTCTGAAAGTAAAAGAGAGGCGATTCACATGACCCCTGGAAACTGAGCCAGCCTTGGTCAAGAATGACTACATGAATAATGTGCAGGAGACAATGATTAATTTTTAATGCAGCTCAGGTTTGGTAGTTTGCGCTCATTGCTATTGCTTAAATTTTCAATGCATATGCATATATCAATCCCCATGCACATTTAGACCAGTTGATAGTTTATCAAACTGTCAAAATTGCTAAAATATTGAAGTCTAGTATTATTTGTATAAATCTCCCATTTCTCCCACCAAAATTTAACTATGCTACTAGTTCCATCCACTGCCACCTTCCCCTAAGACTCAAGAGGAAGCAGCTATACATGTGACTCCTCCCCCACAGAGTCAGAAGGAAGTAGCTGTACATGTGACTCCTCCCCCACAGAGTCAGAAGGAAGTAGCTGTACATGTGACTCCTCCCCCACAGAGTCAGAAGGAAGTAGCTGTACATGTGACTCCTCCCCCACAGAGTCAGAAGGAAGTAGCTGTACATGTGACTCCTCCCCCACAGAGTCAGAAGGAAGTAGCTGTACATGTGACTCCTCCCCCACAGAGTCAGAAGGAAGTAGCTGTACATGTGACTCCTCCCCCACAGAGTCAGAAGGAAGTAGCTGTACATGTGACTCCTCCCCCACAGAGTCAGAAGGAAGTAGCTGCACATGTGACTCCTCTCCTACAGGAAGTGGCTGTAATGATGATTTTGGAGACCTGGCCTCGCTCTGTCATTTTTACTGTAGGTTTGAGTCAGTAGGCTGGAGTTACATTACATTACATTACATTACATTATAGGCATTTAGCAGACGCTCTTATCCATAGTGTCTTTCAGGACAAGTGCTAGAGGGGGTAAAAGTCTCAGGTCCCAGTAGGGTTAGCATGGACTAAACCCTATGGAAGACCTGTTGAAGAAACAAAATGTGAGAATATGGCATGGCAGGGTAGGTCAATAGTTTTCCAAAATTCCTATGCAAGTCACATGTAATAAAGCATGTATTACGTCTGTAATAGAATAAAAACATAATAAAAGACGATTTGGACAAATAAAGTATTGGGATACCTTAAATATATACCAAGCAGATTTTAGGCAGTGAAATTTGAATGGGTTGTCACTATTTAACGTGCATAGTAATTTCTGTTGTGACTTGTTCAGCGGGCTGTAGTTCACAAGCTCATGTTAGCTCCCTGCCACATTTCAGGCCAAGGCATGAAAATTCAGACTCCTGAATGAAGGCGACACTGGGGCGAGTTTGACAGCTAAATTACGTATGTTTTTTGACAGCTTTCTGGGGAAATTGTGACCGTTTCCCTTGTTTCTATGGAAAGGCACTGTAACAAGGTCTTTTGAAGTACCTTCTTAACTGTGATGTCATCAGGGAAAGCTTTGAGAAGCTCATGCTTGCTGGAGATGGATGGAGACAAATGGATGGACTTCCACACCTGGAATGAAACTCAGGTAATGAGCTGCTGGAACTGAGAATCAGTTGAGAGGGACATTTGTAAACAGGTGTGTATTCTTATTCAGGTGAATAGAAGTCAGAGAATTGCCACTCCAAATAGAATGCAAGACCAAAACATACGTTCTTTGGTACCACTGTCTTGCAAACCAAGCATTTTTGTTGATAAATAGGTAAACAAATACCCAAGACTTTTCAGTTTCTGCACCAGTACATACTCTCTGAAAGAAAAACATCAGAGGAAAACTACAAAGCAATACTGAAAGTGATCAACCTTATGTGCCATGATGCTTGTTTAGTATGATAAAAGAGGAACTGCATTGTCAAGCTTTTAACTTTTTAACTTTTTTCTACCTGTCTAGCAAGGAACTATCCAGTGGGAAGTGGGGTTTAGGCAACGACCAGAGAACAGAAACAATCCACCGCTGGTGGGAAAGGGAAAAAAGCATTTATGCTCTCCTTCGGGCCCTGTGTTTCTGGTCCCTCTCAGCGCAGTTGCAGAGGCGTGCTCCCAAACTGCGAAATGGCGCGCCCATACTAAACACACTCATCAATGTTTCATCCAAACATTCGCCAACACAGCAAGAAACGCAGGCCCGGCATCGGCGTTCACAGCCTTAAGACAGCGCTTTGCGTTAATTTTAAATGAAAGGTGTTCTTGAGATCCTGCCCAAGTTTAAATTAATTGTTAGATCTAACAATAAGCCCAAGGACATGCGCTTCATTTATCTATACAAAAGCCCAATTCTCTGTAGGTATTTTAATGCTTTCCATTTACTGAAGATAAAAGGGAAGGGTATGAGGAACTGCTCTGTTAAACACAGCATTTTGAAGTATACTGTGCTTAATCATTTATGTGTGGGACGAAATCATTCATTTCAGCCCTGAAAGTATTTGGTGTTGAGTCCATTATTGTTTCACAAAGGAGCTATGAATCCAAGTTTCTTCCCTCTGTATGTATGCTTTCTTCCACCGAGAATTCTTTCTCTCATGATAAGATACAGTCATAACTGCAGATGAATGTCTTGGTCAATAAAAAGCTTGAAATTAAATGTTTTTTTAAAATTGGCAAGACACTTTTATTGAATTCTTTTTTATTCCTTTTTTTTATAAAAAAATTGAAATATAAAGACAAAATAGACAACATTGGAGGACGGAACAAAATTTTGCAACTTTGATACCTGACAAAAGTATTGACATGAATCAAACACAGGGGAATGGCTGACAGTGGGGTCAGAGATGGGGAGCCGGTCCATTAACAGGCTGTTTATTCCACACTGCTGAATCATTTAAGCCAGGAGGAACTGCTGAATAATAACTGATATAAAATCAATATTAATATTAAATTTTTCTACAAAATATACTATGACCACCGCTGGCCTCATGGGTCATATCTCATACACACGGTTTGGATGTTTTGGCTGCTCAAAAAACAAACAAACAAAAAACTCAAATGATTATAACACCCTGACACCGAAGAAGAAGCACAACACATGAACTCTCTGCATCGCTGATGCCCAGTTTCACTTTATGTCAGTAAACCATCTTACAGCCACATAAAACCCAGTGCACAAATGAAAGAGGAAAAAAGGTCACCTCTCCATCGCATAGTAAGATTGCACTATGGAGGGCCTTCAAGCCGGGTCACTGAATGTCACCTTGAGGTCCCCCTCTAGGCTGCAGTTTACGAAAACAACATCTGCGCAGAATTAGCACGATGCAGTCATCTGCTCCGCGCGGGCTCAGTTAATGTTATGAGACGCACATCACCACGCTCTCTCTGTGGTGCGGGTTTGTGCCAGGGCCTGGGACAGCTTTGTTTTTCTGTGTCTCGTTGTTTTTAGAGCCCCGTTAATGTTTGGTTATGAGGAACCTCGGGCACATTGCTCATGTGTTTTATCCTGTCTTCACATGGTGCTGGGTTATTGACAGGCAGGCGTGTCGTTATTAGCTGTCCAGCGCTGTAACTTCCTGTGAAGAATGACTCAGTACCATCTGTGTGTGGGGGGAGCTGTGAGGCCTGTCACTCACACTTCAGCCTGAACAAGGCTGGACTCGGCTCATGGAAGGGTATAGCCATGTACCCCAGCCTGGGGCGTAGCACCAGGGGGAAAAGGGTACTTAGTATACAGGGCCCAAGAGTCTGAAGAAGCCTATGAAAATCTGGGAATTTCTTTTATGAATAGTGGAGGGGCCCTCAGAGCCTGCCTGTGTACAGGGCCCAGAATGTCTAGCTACGCCCCTGGCCCCAGCATGTAAGCAAAAAAACATGAATAAAACAAGATCATTTGTTTTAGAATGCAGATCCTGTTCCATAATGCAAAGTACATTAACATGATCATGTGGATCATAGGTTCTTTCGGACTGAACTCAGAGGAGGCCATGACTGTCAGTTACGGACCACGGCCGGTAGCGGATGCTACAGGCTGTCCAGGGGTTCAGACCAATTTTTCAGGCAGGCCAGTTTTCAGCATGCCGTTTTACAGATAATGTGCCTACCCACCACTCTAACAGTCATGCTGTCTGCAAAAGTCTTCCACTGGAGGGTATCCTTTCCTACGACTGGACAGATTTGGCACTCAGGAGTTCAAGAGATTATTATCGGTTCTATTTTCTAGGTGCTGGGTGCTAGGTACCTTTAATCTCCTATTGCCAGACACACACAGCTGAACTGGGCACCCACTTTTCTGTGCCTTTGTGTCACTCTCATGGGGAAACTCACCCCCTGGTACAGGTAGGAGCCCCCATCCGCACCCCCTCTTGTCCCCGTGTCCCCTCATTTCTACTGGAAGGCAGCAGCACTGCTGTTCCCTGTTTGCACAGAATGCAGAGGAATTCTTTTCAAAGACCATTCAGCAAATCTGCGCAGCCTTCTTCAATTATTAAACAGCAGCACGGGTCTCCTTAAAAATGTACATTGATGATGAAAGAGCATAACTCTCCGTTTGACTATCAAAGCGCTTTTTGTATGGGGTCCCACTACCTCGGCTCATCGAACGCACAATCGGAGCAAAATAATTATCAGTGTCTGAGAAGAAAGTGTGTGATTCTGAAACAAAACATCCCTGCTTTTTGAAAGCATCAAACGTAACGGACAGGTTTCTGTGCTGAGAAATAAAGAGTGATCTATCAGGACTGAAGCAAGCGTTTCCAGAGTATCTGACATGTGGTTTGGATTTGGCTTTGTAGGCAGACAATGTTTAGACCACAGCCTGAAACAGCCTGATCAATAATTACTAACATTTCTTACGAAGCAGCAGTTGGATATCCTGTCAGTGATGCCATTTTTCTTTTTTTGTGTACGATGAGAAAAGGAAATAGTTTTGTTTTATTTATTTTTTTTGGGGGGGGCGGGAACTGGATGTTTTTAGTGCTGTTTTCACACACACAGCTCATTCAGATTTGGGCTGGAGGCCAATCCTACGGCTTGAACTTGATCACTTTATCACTGATTTGGTGGAGGTGGAGGTCAGCAGGACTGACTGGCACCCACATACAGGCCCTTTTTAAATAAGGATCCCCTCCTCCAAGCCCCCCATCCCCCCTCTGCACCACCACCATACCCCCAGATTCAGGCCAGCACCAGGGCCTGTTGTCTGTCCTGCACCCAGATTTCTCAGGGGGGCAAAACAGCCTCGACTCCCAGAAAGGGCTCCTGTGGAATTTCAACACGAGTTAAAAAAAAAAGCACTTTGTTTCCTCCATGCCCTCCCAAAGCCCCCACCCACCCCAGCTGCTTCTGTTTCTGCTCCCACACCAGAAACAGCTGTGGAGTTTGCCCCCCCCCCCCCCCCCCACCCAGATCTCCCATGGTGAGCTCTGTTCATAAACACCTCATCCAGACCCTGCCCCCTGCTACTGTTGCTGCCGGGGAGGGTGGGGGCGGGGGGAGTTTGCAAAGCTAATACACTGTAGCGGTACCTGATGTGGGTATTTTTAGTCGCACTGGGATTAGCATTGGAGTAATTTTGGGATGAAATGTTTTTATGGATAGAAGGCAAAATTGCTGTCACAGTTTGGAAATTTTGGTTTTTGTGGGGGTGCTGGGAGGAATGTTAGATCGCGGTTATTCCAAGACTTCACAGCATTCCCTGAAATGCAGCTCAAATGCAGCTCCACACTGTGAGCAGCCACAGACAAGCTGATACATTAAGGAGAGATCAGCATTACTGAGGGACTACAGAAGAGATCAGTGTTAACTCTGGGACTACATAAGAGATCAGTATTACCTCTGGGACTACATAAGAGATCAGTATTTCCTCTGGAACTACATGAGAGATCAGTATTAACTCTGGGACTACATGAGAGATCAGTATTAACTCTGGGACTACATGAGAGATCAGTATTACCTCTGGGACTACATAAGAGATCAGTATTAACTCTGGGACTACATGAGAGATCAGTATTACCTCTGGGACTACATAAGAGATCAGTATTAACTCTGGGACTACATGAGAGATCAGTATTACCTCTGGGACTACATAAGAGATCAGTATTAACTCTGGGACTACATGAGAGATCAGTATTACCTCTGGGACTACATAAGGGGTCAGTATTAACTCTGGGACTACATAAGAGTTCAGTATTAAGTCTGGGACTATAGAGTGGATGCAAATGAGAATCGAACACTGGATGTTATGATGCTGATATAATTCTGCTAGTAATTGATGATATTACCATATCAGCAATGTCAACCTCTGTAGAGAGTGCCACAGCAACAACAGGAGTTGGATTATTTACAATGATTACACATCATTATTATGTAGAGTATTATATTCAATAACTAGATTATTAATATTAGTAGTAGTAGTATGATCATCACTATTATAACAGAAGTTATAATGCAGACAAAGCCACAAACCACTGTGCACAGTGTACATGAGGTAAACAGCAAAGACACTTTTTAAAAACAATAGTGAAGGTAGATCTATAATTATGACATTTATGTGTACAATGATTTACACAGTAAACGTAAAAGAAGCTCTAGATGCAGGTCCCCTAGCACACCCAACACTGAGGAATCTTTCACATTTATGAACCATTAGACTTGCTGATTTTATCTTTCTCTAATCCAGCTCCGCAGCTCCACTTACCTTAAAAGCGTTGCCTGTTCCATGCGCAGAGAAATCTGCGCGCCCCATGGGCGAGGTACACAAACACCAATCAGAGAAAGAAACGCGGTCTCACTTACGCACGTCATCCGGAGCACGGGCCGGACTGCGCAGACACCACGGAGGAGGACCGACGGGTGGAACTCGAGTGAGCAGCTTGAGCAACCGAGTCCCGCTGCCGACAATCGCTTTTTATTGCGCCACAGCTATGAACAGCATATGCTTATTTGTGGGCGCAGCTTCCCCGAGCGGTTTAAAGTAATTGTTCTTCATTTTAAAATTACACAAAGTCTTGCTCTTTTAATGTTGTCATAAAGCTGGCCTTTTATTCTTAAAGGTAATTATTTCCCTCGTGCCAAGTTATTTAGGCCTGGGATTCGGCTGGGGAAACGGAGAAATGTGGTCTTACATTCTGTACTGTATGCGGTTTTTTTAAAGCTTTTTTCCTGGAACGAGTGAATATCATTTTGTTAAGTATTAATATGTGGCGTTCATTACATAGAACAGAAGAGGGTGGAATTAGCATAATAGTCCTTTTACATTCTCTTTGATGTTGAGGGAGGAGAATAACAAACGTATATGCGCTACCAGTCTTATATCAATAAATGTAAATAACACTATTCTCTGTGGATGGTACTTGGTGAATATCTGAGAAGGGATGTGGAAAAAATATTCCCCCATTGATGGCAAAATAAGCTAAATAAAGAGGGTTTGATTTCTTGGTTATGCTCACCATGGTCATTAGCACACATGGGCCGGTTTCTGGCTCCGCTCACGGGCAGATACGCTGAGGCCAGGCAACGTCTCCCCCAGAGGCAAGGGCAGGAGGGGAGCTCGCCTCCCACCCAAGAGCTTATTACAGCACAAAATGCCTCACATATGAATGTGTGAGTCATCCATAACTGCAGGACTGGATCTCACACAAGGACAAACAATATGATCACGATTATGGAAAACAAACTGAAGGAAGACCAACAAGTGATCAGCTTCACTGTGTGTTCGAAGAACTCACCAGACAGACTATGTGTGTGTGTGTGTGTGTGTCTGTACACACACACATATATATACAGTCAACTTGTTTGACTGCCTGAGAATGGTTAGTCTTCAATTTGGAGCCAAATTATATGAAGTACATAAGCAACTGTAAGGTTTAGCAGTGAATACCCTGTAGAGTATGATGGTAGTTGGATACAAAGAAAAGATCGATAAGATGTTATGAATTCCTTTCTGCGAATGCAGCAACCGTAGAGAATATGAAGACACTGCACAGATTATTCCCTTTTAAACAAAACAAACCTTTGAACTAACAAAAAAACATCTTGATACCTTCCCCCCCAAACCACCACCTTGTTCAAATAAAAAATTCACCTCTGCTGACAGTACTGCAGTCCGGTGGAGCCTGATTCTCTTTTAAAATAATGAAATGAAATGTCAACAGATCTATGAAATTGAAGTTTGCATGTTTTGAACACTGTCTTTGTACAAGTTTGCTGCACAGAAAAAGTTGCATCACAAAAAAAGGATAAATGTTCAAGTTTTTGAACAACCTCAAAACTCGTATTGTATATTTTACTAAGCAGTACCCGGGCAATAATGCAGGGTGACCTCGCTGGAGTTCTTTTCAATCAAGCTGCTTTAACTGGTCTTTCATGTTTTGGCCACTGTCAGCTCAAAGAAAAAGTTTGATAATATGTTATGAATTCCATTCTGCGAGTGCAGCAGCTGCAGAGAATATGAAGACACTGCACAGATTAGTCCCTTTCAAACAAAACAAACATTTGAACTAACAAAAAAAAGACATCTTGATACCTTCCCCCCCAAACCACCACCTTGTTCAAATAAAAAATTCACCTCTACTGACTGTACTGCAGTCCGGTGGAGCCTGATTCTCCTTTCAGATAATGAAATGAAATGTCAACAGATCTATGAAATTGAAGTTTGCTTGTTTTGAACGCTGCCTTTGTACAACTTTGATGCACAGAAGAAGTTGCATCACAGAAAAAATGTGCAGTACCCGCGCGTAATGCAGGGTGACCTCGCTGGGGTTCTTTTCAATCGAGTTGCTTTAACTGGTCTTTAATGTTTTGGCCACTGTCAGCTTGGAGTGTGGCCATGAGACATGGGCTGGTGAAAACTGACGAGTTTACCAGAGTAACAATCCAATTCATTTAGGAACCCTTTCTCTTCACGTCTTTTCAATTTCCCATTCCAATGCTGAGGCACACAGCTACCATTCCTAGAGATCTTTTCAGACCCGACACCAAACACTTCACTCTGACACTTCAATACTCTGAAAAACACCACAAAAACATGAACAGGAAAATTCAATGACCGACATAAAACTACAACTCCATTTTTTGAAATTTCTAAAACGACAAATAATCCCCAAGCATCCAAACACTAGGAAGTAGATTTAAATGCACACATTTTAAAAGACAGACTGAGAATAAGAAGAGCAGTGAATCCAGAGTAGTGAATGTCTAAATCGGTTCACCTGAAGCACATCGAATTCATCGAAGCATTTCCACGGCATGACATCTGGTATCATTCTTCACAAAATATCATTATGAATTTAGGCACAATTTTAAGGCAAAATGTATTTGAATACCATATTTACTTTTATATGTCATTATGACAAAATATTCAATGAGGCAAACATTTCTGGTTAATATTTTTAATATTTACATTTGTTTTTTTTAAAAATCACATTGCGTACCTTCGTTTCTCTCCACATTTCACCCAGACATATTAAATTAAAGGTTAATTCCTTATCAATTCTGTAAGCAAAAATAAAACTCATTTGGCAAGCAGATGTGAGGGCTCCACTGGCAGTGTAGGTTACTCAAAAATAATATATTTATGTGATTTGGTGTAAGAACATTGTGTTTTGACAAAAATATGATCGATATTTGTTGCAAAATATTCTGTACCTCTCATTTCCCATTACTGTCCAGTCACATGACAGAAAAAGCATCCTGTCCTATTCCACTAATTTAGAAAATGGCCTCTGGAGTCAGTCATCATGGCGACACGCAGCAGTCCCTCTCAGGTCTGGCTGAACTCCACCCTTCACTATCACACAGTGTGTATTAAAAGTGCAAGAGCAAGTAGAAAACGTTCTCTAGTACAGTATTAACAATGTTAAACACTTACATAGTTAATATGTTCACAGCCAAGTTCACTGCAAATATTTCAATTTCCTTTATAAAATAAACTTCATTTTAGCTCTAATAAAAAGGCATTACAAAAGGAGTCCTATATTTAGCACTGAACGCTAAGAAATGAAAGATCTGCGTTACATGGGTTTTAATATCTAGGCCAAACAAAGCTCTTCTGTCTTCAGCGATTCAGGTCTTTGTCATTCGTCATCGTCATGGTGATCAGACAGCACCTCGGAGTTCTGGCACACAGCTCTAGCTGAGGGAGAGACAGCACAGGAAACATGGGGTCAAAGGTCAGGGCACCACAGATACATAAAACATCCTGCAGACCTGAAGGAGCACCTTACGCAGGCCTCGTCCCTGATTGGTGTAATCTGCTCAATTCGGCCAATCACAAGGTTTAAACCATGGCACAGGAATGACACTTGCGGCAGTATTAAGCCTTGCCAGGAAAAGCTACTGTTCAGTCTAAGCTCTGACACTTGAGGTATCGATGTCCCCTTCCAAAATTATGAGCGAAACTCTAATCCCTCATGTATCCAACATTCAAAAGTCTGCCCCAGTCCAATATCCATATCCTCTGAAATGGCATTAGAGTCAATGGTGTCATCAAAAGATGGCAAACGTAGCTGTAAAAGGAGTTGAGCTCAATTTACAAATGGGTGTAGGAAACACCATTGTGACCAGAATTCAGAAGACAGAAGCTGAAATGACATTGCACCAGGTATGAAAGTGCTGTGTGGGACACAGAAGAGATCACTGTATTTAAAGTTTGCCCAAAGCTGGGAGCATGTCCAAGCTTCAAGCTTCTGCAGAAATTATTATTTGAGCTGGCCACAGTTAGGAGGCAGTTTTTCCAATCTGTTATTAAATGTTTCACTCAAAAAAAAAAAAAAACATTTTCTAGCCAGTGAGCGACAGATTACCTTAAAGGACTGCTGTATTTGAGTACCGAGACTGAGGCAGAGTCTATAAATAAACACATGAAACGCTACGCCCTCCTTTGTCCCATACCTATAGCTCCTACACCTACACCTCCTCTGGACCCTGCAGTTAGCATGACTGAGAACAGAGAGAGATTACTGTACTCTCTAATGTGATGTAAACCAACTCAGAGACACGGCACCGGACTGCTAAAAGTAAGTAATAAATTCAATTTACACAGTAAAAAGTTATTTGAGTACATCAGATTATGCTGTTTTGTTTTGATAGTGATAGTGGGGGAATTGGCAGGCCTTTGCTCAGTAGAGCTTGTCCACTGCACTCACCCTGGCTAAAGTTGCTAAAGTAATTTCCTTGGTTGGAACTCCCAGTTAAAGGTCAACATTAAAAGGGCATTGTGTTTCGCGCTTTTGTTCATATCACTTCATGCTGAGGCATGGATTAAGGGCTGAATCTATTAGATAAGGACTCTGGAGCATATAGATGCTTCGTTGGTTATTCTAAAATAGCCCGTCCCATTCGCTTTCCACTTTATGGAAGCACAGCTAATTCTCAGGAATGTATAGAACACATTCATTATTATATTCACAATACAGTTGGTCCATTTTCTTTAAAATTGAGCTTTTCAGCATGACTAGCAAGGGAAGTACGAATGTTTCTCAGAAGAAAAAAAACACAATGGAGGTTATTCAGAAAACATTAATGTAATCTTCTGTAGTGTTTGATGAATACGGCCCATTATTCTAAAATGGAACTAGTCTAGAGTGAGGGTGCTTTCTCAAGTTTCAGGTGAAGTGGAAACAGAATTGAGTGAAAAAAAGAGGGGAAAACCAGGGTATGAGGAGAGGGAAACAAACAGACACCGCACAACATAAAACAGCAAAGGCAACAGAGCAGTTCCCCAGGAAGGCCTGCAGAAGGAGGGGAGGGTGCACGGGAGTGAGCACAGACCTAAGGGGAGCGGTAAGCGCAGTATTATTCACACGGCCCCGGCCTGCACACACACATCCACTCTGCCAACATGTTCTCACGCTTCTGTCCACCTTCTGATTGCGCTGCACATGTCGAAGCACAAACAGCCAGGATGGAGATGGGCTGAGGAGCTGAGGAGGCCCATAAACTCACACACAGCGCACAGACACACACACACACACTCTCACACACACACACACACGCACACACACACACACACACGCACACACGCACACACACACACGCACACACACACACGCACACACACAGCGCACACACACAGGCACAGACACACACACACACACGCACGCACGCACGCACACACAGACGATAAGAGGAAGGTTTAGAACAGGATGAGTGAAGCTGACGGGGTCAGTGACATTAAGTGCGCGTACTCACAGCATGGATGAGAGGATAAAGCCACATTCATTAGGGGTTAGTGATCCTTCAGCCTCAAGAGTCCTGCCCAGATACGCAAGGGTTCAATCAGGCAGTCAGTACTGGTGGCCTCAGCCAATCACATCATCAATCAGGCAGTCAGTACTGGTGGCCTCAGCCGATCACATCACACTTCAAAAACTCTGTCTAACAGCACCTGTGTTACTTCATCTTTTAAATTATAGAAAGTCTTGACTTAAAACAGGAGGTAACTGCACACCTGATCATATAGCAGAGGTGCAAAAGAAGGTGAATAAATTGTTGAAAGAAGAACCCAACTCCACTCAACAACTACACAGAGCAAAAAAACAACAGTGTGTTTGTTCATGTTTATCTGCGTTTCAGTGTTGACAAAATATCAATAAAAAAATGCCAATACAGACAACTAAAACTAAACAGGGTTTTTTTCAGTGGTATGCAGCTGTGGCATGGAGCTTGTTTCTTTTTTCAAGAACATTTTGACGTGTCGGTAGTTTATGACTGGGGTTTTTTTTTTGTTTTCACATCTTCCATTAACACAATGAAAGTAAGTTGTGTAAACAGACTCTGTGGGTGGGGGGAAGGGGGGGGGGGGGGGTAAGTGGGGGCAGTCCCACCGCACAGCTGCTGGGGTAATTAGTGTTCCAGCATGCAGCTGTGGAGGCTGCTTCCCTCTCAAGGTGTGGAAGCGAGGCGGGGGCCCTCTTTGTTAATTAGACACAATGAAACAACAAAACATGCAGTCTTTATCATTTTCCTCCTCTTCACTCTTTAACTCCCTGAGCGCTGTCACAATTACAAAAACAATTTGCACGCCATTCACACTGCCTGGTTAACTCCAACGCAATGATAAGATGGAACTCGCTTCTGCTTACTCTACATTTGTCAAAATTAGCTTCATGAAACAAAAAAAAAACACAATTCTGCCATGAGTGTGTTGGCAGTGAAGCGCAAAGCGTTGCCTGGTGATGTCACAGAACAATTAGCGAAGCTCCAAGCACATTAGCCATTAGCCGCGCAGAGAGAAGCAGTTAGTCCTTACTGAGCTGCGCAGCGAGAAGCAGTTAGCACTTACTGAGCTGCGCAGCGAGAAGCAGTTAGCACTTACTGAGCTGCGCAGCGGAAAGCGGTTAGTCCTTACTTTGGTCTGATTAGACAAACGCGTAGTGAGATCCATTGCTTTGAGGGGAATGTGGAGTTACAACAGGAGAGGAGGAGGAGGGAGTAGAGTCCTGCTGCCGCTCTGAGAGGGAGGGGGCACACACACACACAGAGGGCCATTAGTTTCAGAGTGGGGGGGTGAAGATGCACAAGCCACAGGAACATAAGAAACGGGGGAGTCTGCAAAACCCCCCCCCCCCAGCACATCATTCTGCCTGCAGAATCATTCAGACCTTCAGGATACTCTGCACTGTACTTATATGAAGTGTGGCTATTAAATAATGAGACTGGGCTTATGTAAGTCGAAACCACAGCACACATGCGTGAACCACATGGTATACACTGACCAATGGGCAAGCACAAACAACCCCTGAAAGTTTCAATCCGCTTGCGTCTTCAGTTCGCTGTTACGCATCGCTTGAAGCTGACGAATCTTTCTTGAGCATTAGTGTCATTCTTTAACAGCCACACCTCATATTTATTGTTCAACTACAAATCTGGTTATTCTACTTCACTTATTATTAGCACTGTTATTGTAATTGATGTTAATGTTATTATTGCAATTACTATTCTAGTCTGTAAGATTCATGTCAGCCATCTCCACTTTCCTGTCTACCTGTTGTACACCCTGTGCCAGCCAGAAGCAGATGGGCTCCCCCTCTGAGCCAGGTTCTGCTCAAGGTTTCTCCCTGTTTGTCAGGGAGTTTCTCCTTGCCACTTTTGCCTTGGCTCGCTCTGAGGGGGTTTCAGGGATCTATTGTAAAGCTGCTTTGTGACAACTTGGTGTTAAAAGCGCTAAACAAATAAAATTGAAATTGAACTAAATTGCACAGAGCTCTTTACACTGCAAGGTGCTCTCCTTCACTGCGTCTGAATTTCCAGTTTTTATGCTCCTGAAAATTCACTGAGGTGACTAAAGTCAGCGGTTCTGCAGTCCTCTACACTCACAGAGGGAGGCCAGGGTCTCATAGCAGTCTGACATGCTACAAGCTAACATACACTCCACATCAAACTTTAATCATGACCCATGTTTGCAATGTGTCACTTATATGGAAATTTAAAATTTTACAAATGTATGACAATAACACGCATGACATGTCCAATCAGAATGGACAAAGACGACTGACACAGTACAGACGGGAAGTTTCACCAAATATGCTAGTGTCTTCTTCAAAATTTTTTCAGTGACCAAAATAATAATCTGTTCATTAATCTGCTGTGGTATTCCTGCAGACAGAGGGGAGGGACAGCCCCTGTTTCACAGGGACACCTGGCCACCCTGAGCACACCTGAAGTCACCTGAGGCTGGGTTTGTGCTGTGTGGTTGTGAGGCCGCTAACAGGCTAACAGTCCGCTGCAGAGTGATCATAAACGGGAGTGACAGACAGCGCAGCTCCTCGGCCCGTCAGGGGGAGGAGCGAAAAGGCGCAGCGAAGATGAAAAGTTCTGTGCTGCTCTTTTAAGCCTGGCTCAGAGAGGCTGTTCAAAGGCTGGGTTAGCGGCACGTAGGAGCAGGGCCGGGATAGGTTTTAACGGGACCATTGATCAGGGCCGAAAACGACCGCATCAACCCATCCTCCCTGTCTCAAAGCTCTGACAGGACCTGCAATTAAAGCGGTCTTTAGACAGGAGATCCCGGCTAATCAGGAGTAATGTGCAGTCATTACAGAACGATGAGGATCCCCGCTCCTCCTGCTCCCTGCTCCACACCTTTCCGTAGTAAAGTTTAAACCTGGAGCTCATCAAAGCCGCGCCGCTCTACCTTTATGGCAGCGCTGTCAGCCGCGGCATCAGCATGGAAACCCTGATACTGTCAGACACGCATTTTTAAATCCCTTCAGAATGTTTTTTTTTCTTTCTCTCTGTGTTTTGACTCAGATACGCTGGGTGATGACCGGGGATCGGAATTCATCAGTGTGAAGGGACAGGAGAGGGAGAGGAGACTGAAGAGAAGGAGGAGAGACAGAGAAGAGACGGAGAGAAGTACTCTCAGGGAAACATGGATGTTTAACGTGTAGCATCTCCTCTCAGTGTTGTAGCGATAGTGTGATAGTGTGGGCTCAGAGCGGGTGTGCTGCAGGTGGCAGGGTGTGGCAGCATCGCACAGGTGTGGCACACATTAGTGGACAGAGGTAGCATAGCTCAGCTGTGGCACATGTTAGCAAGGTGTGATTGTATAGCTCAGGTGTGTGCCAGGTCAGTAAGGTGTGCGGTAGTGTAGCCCAGGTGTGTGGTAGTGTAGCTCAGGTGTGTGCCAGGTCAGTAAGGTGTGCGGTAGTGTAGCCCAGGTGTGTGGTAGTGTAGCTCAGGTGTGTGCCAGGTCAGTAAGGTGTGCGGTAGCGTAGCTCAGGTGTGTTACCTGCCACCTCGCGGCTCCTCTGAGACGCCTCGGATGCCAGCGCATGGGACATGCTGATGATTCGCTCCTTCTCCTGCAGCGCCGAGTCCAGCTCCGACAGATCCACCGCGTCTGGCGCGTTCTGAACACTGAGAGAGAGAGAGACACACACACACACACCCACATGCACACACACACAAGTAAGTATGGAGTACTGGGCCATAGGGAGAATGCCAATAGGAGTTCTCTCTGTATTAGGAACATTAAACCAGCACCAAGGAGCAAGTAAATAACATATATAGTATACAGCAGAGCAGTAACTTCAGTACTGTAACAGCAGAGCTGTAATTTTAGTACTGTAACAGCAGAGCTGTCAGTTCAGTACTGTAACAGCAGAGCAGTAACTTCAGTACTGTAACAGCAGAGCTGTAACTTCAGTATTGTAACAGCAGAGCAGTAACTTCAGTACTGTAACAGCAGAGCTGTAATTTTAGTACTGTAACAGCAGGGCTGTCAGTTCAGTACTGTAACAGCAGAGCTGTAACTTCAGTACTGTAACAGCAGAGCTGTAATTTTAGTACTGTAACAGCAGAGCAGTAACTTCAGTACTGTAACAGCAGAGCTGTCAGTTCAGTACTGTAACAGCAGAGCAGTAACTTCAGTACTGTAACAGCAGAGCAGTAACTTCAGTACTGTAACAGTAGAGCTGTAATTTTAGTACTGTAACAGCAGAGCAGTAACTTCAGTACTGTAACAGCAGAGCTGTCAGTTCAGTACTGTAACAGCAGAGCAGTAACTTCAGTACTGTAACAGCAGAGCAGTAACTTCAGTACTGTAACAGTAGAGCTGTAATTTTAGTACTGTAACAGCAGAGCTGTAACTTCAGTACTGTAACAGCAGAGCAGTAACTTCAGTACTGTAACAGCAGAGCTGTCAGTTCAGTAGAGTAAGGCAGCTTTGGTGTCAGGGAGGGGGCGGTACCTGGAGCGGGCCAGGACACATTTGATCTGCTGGGCTTTGCGCTGTCGGGCCTCTCTCTCCTCCGGACTGACCTCTTCCGGCTCCAGGTCTACATATCGCTCTGGGATGAGCACTTTCTCTGGGGTGGACAACTGCACACACACACGTGCGCACACACACACACAAGCACACACAAACACACACACACGGTGCACAAACACACAAACACAGTGAGACAGACACACAGACATGTTGGTGCTCAAAATGACTAAAGATCCTTGTGATGTTATGGTGGTGTTTGGCGTAAGTGACGTCTTATCAATGATTAGCACTCGGCACTCACCTCTCGGCGGAGGTCAAGGTCGTAGTCTAGCGCCTCCATGTCCAGCTGCCTAAGGGGCGTGGCCTGGACGGTCAGCCATTCATCTGACTGGGATCTGGGACGCTCCACCCCCTCACCTTGCCGGTCCTCACTCTGCACTATGCGATCTAGCAGCTGCCAATCAAAGGCCTGCTCCCGCCTCCACTGACGAGAGGAAGAGAGATACAGAGCAGTTAGTGCACCAAATATAACTATACCTCTCACTACACACATACACACATGATCACAGACACACACACACACACACACAATCACAGACACACACTCCCACACACATGCATGCACACACAATCAAACACACAGACTCACACACACACAGAGCAGTTAGTGAACCAAATATAAGTGTACCTCTCACTACATACACACACACACACACACACTCACACATACAAAGACACACACACACACAGACACAGAGCAGTTAGTGCACCAAATATAACTAAACCTCTCACTGCATACAAACACACACACACACACACACCCTATACACACTCAATCACACACACACATATGCTCATGTACAGACTCAATAACACACACTCACACCCACACGTACACACACACACGATCACAGACACACACTCCCACACACACACATGCACACACAATCATACACACACAGACTCACATACACACAGTCACACACATACAGAGCAGTTAGTGTACCAAATATAACTATACCTTTCACTGCATACACACCCTCACTCTCTCTCACACACACACAGACACACACACACAATCACAGACACACACACACACAGACACACACACACAAATGCAAGGACACACACATAGAGACACAGAATATTTATTCCATCTAACACAACTATGCTGCTCACTACATACACTCGCTCACACACACGCACACATGCAATCACACACACATACGCACATGTACACACTCAATAACACACACACACACACACACACGATCACAGGAAAATACACCAACACACATGCACGCACGCACGCACGCACGCACGCACGCACGCACGCACACTCTGCCCCTGGCTGCAGCATTACAGGGACGTTCTGTGTGGAGGTGTTTCAGAGGGGGGTGTGTGTTTGGGTCCTGCGGCTGCAGCTCAGATCTTTAAAGCTGGATGTGGATTTCCATGTTATATTGATGATGCTCCCAGTCTCGCCTGTCATCTCCTCACCATTTACAGGTGAACACGTTAGAGAGCCTTCCGTCACCCTGGGTTCTGCCCCGTCTAAGCAGCATAAGAGATTAAACGCAGGCAGAAAGAGGCTCCTTACACACTATGGAGCTTCAGTTCAGCTCTGATCAAATCACTGCCATGCTTGCACCAGCGGAGGGCGCTATACTGGTTAATTCAGCATGGTTAAACGCTGAATTACTTACTTTTACTCACAAGGTTTACTGTCAGGCTGGAATCGGGCCTTAGAGTACAGTGTGGTCGAACATGGGCCAGTCACTCTGCCGCCATTGGCCAGCATTACGGTCAGCATCTTCTGAAAACCCAGACAGTTGGTTTCACAAATATCTCAGGTCACTCTCACCTTACTGTCTTGGGTGCGTAGTGCAGCAGCTACCACCACATTTAACGATCACCAGGGATGTTCAGATTACATACTGGTCAGATTCTCAGAGGGAGATCAGCTATTAGCGATTTACGGGTTTGAATCCAGACTGAGTTGGTATAATTTCTCACAAAGAAAGCTTAATGACATAAAGTTGGGTTCGTTCATCCTTTGAAATGAACTTGGTTCATAGCAAGACGGTGTACGCCTAGCATTCAAGGCTAAGGTGAATATAAATCTCAGCAGCAGGTCTAACAAGCACAGCACTGCTATAGCCCTTGTGGTATCGTGTTATCATATCATCCACTAGGGGGCGCCCTGAGCTTCACTGGCGTGAAGAAGATTACGACAGAGGGCTGTGCTGTAATTCGATTGAAGGCAAAGCTGATATTAAAATACAGAGATGGATCTGAGAGTGAAAACCCACCACCACTGGGGATTGGTGTGATACTCAGGTGCTCAATATGTGTGTGTGTGTGTGTGTGTGTGTGCATGCATATGTGCACATGGGTTTGAGTGAGTCTCCGTGTGTGTGTGTGTGCATGCGTATGTCCGCATGAGTTTGTGTGAGCATGTGTGTTTGTCCACATGTGTTTGTGTGTGTGTGTGTGTATGTGTAGGTGTTTGTTTGTGTGTGTGTGTGTAGGTGTTTGTTTGTGTGTGTGTGTGTGTGTGTGTGTGTGTGTGTGTGTGTGTGTGTGTGTGTGTGTGTGTGTGTGTGTGTGTGTGTGTGTGTGTGTGTGTATGTGTAGGTGTTTGTTTGTGTGTGTGTGTGTGTGTGTGTGTTTGCTTTTATGTGCTTTTGAATGTTTCCATTTGCTTCGTGTGTAGGAGGTGTATGAAGGGGTGTGTCTGTGCCTCTCAGATGATGAAAGACCACAGCGTCTTCACTTCTGCAGGTATATGACAGCTGTACATGTTGTGCATGTTATGCTGTATAAAGCTGCTGTATGAGACTGCGCATCTCAGCGTGACGCAGTACATATGACATCAGCCTCAGGCACACAGTCCCCTTGGGTTATGACACACGGCTGTAAATCATGTGACAGGAAGCATGGACAGACAGAAATATGATTAATATCCCTTTGAGTACAGTGTATAGGCAGTGAATACCCATGGTGCCATAGAGCACAGAGCCTGGTGCAAGCATAGAGAACACATGGAACCTCTGAGTATCCACTGAGTATACATGCACAAGCACACATGCACGGACACCCACAATGCAAAGAATGCAGGCCTGAGAGAGGCACCATCACCCTTCACCTGTTATTGTGCATGCACACACATGCACACACACACATATACACGCATGCACACACATCTCCCTCTCTCCACAGCTACCCGCAGGTGTTGATTGGATCGCGTATGCTCAGTCTGTATCTGATGTCCAAGCTCTCGAACACGGTCATGCATCATTCCAAACGGAAAGCGGTACGCTCCCCGCCCTTTAACACACACATGGAGCCATGGCTGCGTCTGCCAGACCAAAGAGCTACACGCTACACAGAGGTATCACGAACAGTACAGTGTACTCAGAAAAACACCAGTAATGAAAAAACACGGCCGGCACGTATTTATTAGCAAAGTGTTTTATTTAATTCTTAAGTGCAAACGTCTACAGTAAAAAAGGAGAATGTTTGAGTTGCCCAGGTGATATTCCATCTGCAGGTTAGTTTATCGTTTTTCTTAAACGCTGTATGCCCTCCTGTTTCTGACGAAACTGACACTATGGGGGTTTCACTAAGGGTGCGTAGAGCTAGGCCACACGTCCCTGTAATGAACACACCAAACACACTCTCCTGCCCCTCACCCCCTGTACCACTAGGTGAAGAAACAGGGGTGCACTGACGGATATACAGCCCTGCCGTGATTCTACCCAGTAAATACTTCCAGGAGGTCAAATGGAGCTTGTGTTGCCAAATGTACAACATGAGGGGAAAAAAGACTGGTCAAGTCAATTATACAAAAAGACGTCAATGTGTGACAACTTATTGCGAGCTATTAGAAATGCACCCATTGTGTATTCAGAGAAAACCATGTGATTTAGTTTGGTTTTTTTTTTCAGAGAAAACCATGTGATTTAGTTTGTTTTTTTTTTTTCAGATACAGAAAGACGCTAGCAAAGGGAGTGAATGTGCTGTATTGTACTATGCAAAATTAAAATAAAACATTCTGAAAACACATAAAGGGAGCTGACAGCTGAAGGCACCACAGTGAGCAGCACAATGAGAGCAGGGAGAGGTGGTGATGCGGGTTAAAGGTTAAAGGTTAAAGGTTACTGTCAATCTCAGCTCAACCTCACTCAGGCCATTTCAGGCTCAGTGGGGTAGAGTGACAGTGGGATGCACCAGTGCATTCTGGGATGCAGTAAGAGACAGTGTGCCATGGTTCTAAGTTCTATGGCCGGGGGGGTGGTTGTGGTTGTGTGGGGTGTTGGGGGGGGGGGTGGGGGGGGGGGGGGCGGTGGGGCGTGGCTCTTGCATGTGATTCTGCCTCGAGGTCGCAGGAAAAAACATTGCAAAATGGTTCAGGGATGGACAGACAAAACGGCAGCAGAGAGGAGGGGAAGGTGGTGTTGGGGGGGCAGAAGCAGCACCTGCGGAGCACAAATCACCCCCTCCCCCCACCCCCCGTTCGGCAGAGACGGCTGGCGGCCGGCGGGAGGGATGACTTAGAGACACAGAGGGGCCGTGTTTCAGAGTAATGGACCCTTCCCACATCCATCACCAGGGCCCAGCTGGGTCAGGACAGGCGAGGGGGGCCGGCCGCTGTCCCCCAGGGGCCCCCAGGTACGCCGAATACCGCTGCGTACCGCCGCTGAGCGCCCAGATTTACTCAGACTGTGACAGAGCGCGGCAGAGAGAGAAGTCACTGGCTAAAAGCCACTTCAGCATGGGAATTTATGAATGAGCGATGGGACAGACACCCGGGGGGGGCAGTCAGTGTTCCATCTGCAACCGCCATATAAAACTGCCATTACGGTCCTTATCGGGGGGGTGGGGGGTTGTGTGACGATGTGCCCAAGTAGAAATGACCAACCAGCTTCCTCTAAAGCTGCTCGATTTGGGTAATCAAGTGAGGTAAATCACACAATTCAAACCATATTTTCCCACTATATATCAAATTTATATAAAATATAGCTCTAAAAATGCAGTTTCAAAATAGCGCTCAGTTATTTTATAAATAGCAATGCACATGTTTTTGTTTTTTTTTTCTTTGTGTTGGAGAGAAAAGCAAGGTTTACTCAAGACCAAAACCTTCCTCGTCTTCCTCGTAGCGATACATTCAAAAGTCTTTCTTTTTTTGAGAAACAGAAGCAAGAAAACCAACGTCATCCACGATTACACAGGCTCCTCCCCTCTGCAGCTAACACAGCTAACGCACTGCACATGCCCACTGACCTTCCATACCAGCTAGCCACTGCAAGCCCCTCCCCCAGCAACACCTTGACAACATTGTGCTATTGTAACCAATCAGAGCAGGACACTTGTTAATTGATTAATAGATTATCCTATCCCTGTAAAACTCTTGGGAGGTGTGCTGTCTTCTCGCCTACGACTGGTGGGGTAGGTGTTAGTAGTCGTTTTTGTTTTTCGGGGGTTTTTTGGCAGTTCTAACGTACTGAGCCCAGGTCAGTGGACAGAGGCCGGGAGGCGGAGCCAGATGCGGAGCCGGAGGCGGGGAGGGAGTAGGAGGAGGCACGGGAGGAGGTGGAGTGACGCTCCCCCTGGCTCAGGGTCCTCTTCCTCTCGCGCACCAGTGCTTTCTGGTGCCTCTTCATCCTCTCCAGCTGCTCCTCTGCGCTCATGCGCCCCCTCTGGGCTGGGGGGTCCCCCGAGTACAAACGCTCCAGGGCACTCTTTGGTCTTTCCTGAGAGGGAGGGAGGGAGAAAGAGAGAGGGAGAGACGAAAGAAAGAAAAGAGGTGGGAAAGAGAGGGAAGGAGAGAAAAAATAGAGTGAGAGAGATGGACAGTGAAAAATAGATGGAATAAGAGATGGAAACAGAGAGAGAACAGAGATGGAGAAGGAGAGGCAGGAAAGGAAGAGAAGTAGAGGAAGAGTTAGAGAGGATGAAAAGAGGAAGGGAAGAATAAAGGCAGAGTGTGAAAGAGAAGAAACAGAAGAAGGGACCAGAAAGGGAGGGAGGGAGGGAGAGACAAGAGGTAATGATGTAGGAGGAGAGAGAAGAAAGTGAAGACAGAGAGAGAGAACACGGAGGGAGGGATGAAGACAGAACAGAGAGATGCATGAGAGATAAAGTACCAGGATTAGGGGGAGGAATGATGAGGGGAGTGAAGAAGAGCAACAGTAGAAAGAGTAAGACATGAGAGAAGGAAAAGTCTCCAGAAAGTCTCAGCACTGAGCACACTCTGTCGCCACGGTAACATTAAAGCAGTAATTGATTACGATCCCACAGTCCACCCTCAGACTCACATCATGGCCGAGCTGTGCTCCTCTGTTTTATCTGCTCAGCATTTTGAGCTGGGCGCGGCATCACATCGATATCTGTGAGCTCGCACACACCAGCGGGGCCGTACGGGTCTAGAGAGAACATCACATGCGCCCGAACGCAACCGCGGTTCCCACATGGGCGCCAAACTTCAAGCGTCTCTTTCTAGTTGCGGTGTTTGTTCTGGGCCTTACCTTCAGGCTAGATGCAGGGACAGCCCTTCTGAGGGTAACGTATGATGAAACACTGCTGGGCTGGTTGAGTCTTGAAGTGGAGCCGGTCAGACCTGAAATGAAGGCAGAGCACATGAAAGGGTCACGTCTCCGCTCTGCCGCTAACTAGCACTAGCGCCCTAGGTGTGCGCATGCTGAAAAGCCCAACAGTCTTACAGGGGATTCTGGGAAATGTGCTGCCTACCTGCTAAAGCACAACTGATCATCCACTAAAGCAAAGCATCCAGTTGAAAGCAGAATTACCCATAGTCCTGTGTACCAGGGGCTCCCTAAGTCTTTCATCTCAAGACCCCCTAAAATGGCAGCCCTGCAGCTAAGGACCCCCACCTCGATAAAAGGGCTGAAGTTTGACACCTTCATCCAACACCCACACATAGAAGGGCTGTACAGCTCAAGTACTGGAAGGCCGCAGTGTCTGCAGGTTTAACTCCAGTCCTGGAGGGCTGCAATGTCTGCAGGTTTAACTCCAGTCCTGGAGGGCTGCAGGTTTAACTCCAGTCAGGGAGGGGGCAGTGTCTGCAGGTTTAACTCCAGTCCTGGAGGGGGCAGTGTTTGCAGGTTTAACTCCAGTCCTGGAGGGCCGCAGTGTCTGCAGGTTTAACTCCAGTCCTGGAGGGCTGCAATGTCTGCAGGTTTAACTCCAGTCCTGGAGGGCTGCAGGTTTAACTCCAGTCAGGGAGGGGGCAGTGTCTGCAGGTTTAACTCCAGTCCTGGAGGGGGCAGTGTCTGCAGGTTTAACTCCAATCCTGGAGGGCCACAGTGTCTGCAGGTTTAACTCCAGTCCTGGAGGGCCACAGTGTCTGCAGGTTTAACTCCAGTCCTGGAGGGCCGCAGTGTCTGCAGGTTTAACTCCAGTCCTGGAGGGCCACAGTGTCTGCAGGTTTAACTCCAGTCCTGGAGGGCCACAGTGTCTGCAGGTTTAACTCCAGTCCTGGAGGGCCGCAGTGTCTGCAGGTTTAACTCCAGTCCTGGAGGGCCGCAGTGTCTGCAGGTTTAACTCCAGTCCTGGAGGGCCGCAGTGTCTGCATGTTTAACTCCAGTCCTGTAGAGCCGCAGTGTCTGCAGGTTTAACTCCATTCCTGGAGGGCCGTAGTGTCTGCAGGTTTAACTCCAGTCCTGGAGGGCCGCAGTGTCTGCAGGTTCAACTCCTGTCCTGGAGGGGGCAGTGTCTGCAGGTTTAACTCCAGTCCTGGAGGGCCGCAGTGTCTGCAGGTTTAACTTCAGTCCTGGAGGGCCGCAGTGTCTGCAGGTTTAACTCCAGTCCTGTAGAGCCGCAGTGTCTGCAGGTTTAACTCCAGTCCTGGAGGGCCACAGTGTCTGCAGGTTTAACTCCAGTCCTGGAGGGCCGCAGTGTCTGCAGGTTTAACTCCAGTCCTGGAGGGGGCAGTGTCTGCAGGTTTAACTCTAGCCCTTGAACCCCAGTTTTTGGGGTGTCCCTGCTGTGGGGTTCTTACCTCGGCTCGGTAAGGTCTGGCATGTGCCAGGCGGTCCCCCAAGACCCAACAGCTCCGGCTCACTCAAACATGACCGCAGCTCCGTCTGGGAGGAACAGAACCGGCAGCGCTAGCTCAATATCCAGCATACCTTAGCTTTTATTATGACGCAAAATATCAACCAAACTTCAAGCTTTTAAATCACTAAACATTAATTAAACCTCAGCTTTAATAAAATTAAATGTTTTGCACACTACAGCTAACAGCTTAATAAACAGACCACACAGTGACCCCTGTAATTTTAACCAAACAGGTGTGTTCTAAACAGTGCTTATTACGCTTGTGAATGAGACAAAACAGATCGGTGAAACGTGGTGAGCTCACCGTGGTATGATATCACCACAGGCCAGGCACAGGGTCTTATGGCACACTCACCTTGTAGTCGCCGTTGAGACTGTGTCCGGTCTCACGGTCGCGCTTCCTCTCGTCGGACTGGCGCTTGAGACCACGCACTGAGGTGTGACGGATGACCGAGGCCTCTTTGGGCAGGGGGGGCACGGCCGGGGGCAGCTCATCAGGGCTGTACAGCTGAGGGAGGGGGGGTCTGGGCGGGGCATCATCTTCCACCTGCGTCCAATGAACACGGCACGCAGCACAGTATGTCACAACCCAGTGTGCAATACCACAGCTCAACACAGCTGACAACACAGTGTGCAATACCACAGCTCAACACAGCTGACAACACAGTGTGCAATACCACAGCTCAACACAGCTGACAACACAGTGTGCAACACCACAGCTCATCACAGCTGACAACACAGTGTGCAATACCACAGCTCAACACAGCTGACAACACAGTGTGCTGCAGGCCCAGGGCCCTGGCACTCACCCAGTTTGGCACAGACTTGTAGAGGGTGGGGCCTGGGGAGACCCTGGCCTGCTGCTGTAGGGCATGCTGGGAGACGTAGTTTTCTGGGTCTGTCTGGATTGGGCTGTGGCTGGAGATTCTGGCCTCCCCCGTAGATGTGCTCGTGGGCAGAGAAGGCACCGACGACATTGACACTGAAGGCACGAGTTTCCTCTCTGTGCTCACACACACACACACACACACAAGCTATTAGCTGAGTATTAATATCATTCACTCAAATAATCATCGTGTCAGTGGCATCCCTCCCTCCCTCCACTCCTCCCTCCATCCCTCCCTCCCTCCCTCACCGGGGTTTTTGATGGAGTTGATGCTGACTTGGTAGTTGGCTTTGCTGGAGCTGAGGCCGGCCATCACATCCTCAATCCTCCAGAGCTCCCTCTGAACCAGGACCTTCTCCTGCTGCAGAAACACCCCAGAAACACGCGTTACACACCCCAGAAACACGTGTTACACACCCCAGAAACACGCGTTACACACCCCAGAAACACGTGTTACACACCCCAGAAACACGTGTTACACAACCCAGAAACACGCGTTACACAACCCAGAAACACGCGTTACACATCCCAGAAACACACGTTACACAACCCAGAAACACGCGTTACACAACCCAGAAACATGCGTTACACAACCCAGAAACACGTGTTACTCAACCCAGAAACACATGTTATACAACCCAGAAACACGCGTTACACAACCCAGAAAACCCCATAAACACACACTCTCACACCCACGCCCACTTCTACAACACCCACAAAAACACAATTACAGTCACAATAACACACATTCACATTCTAAAAACATGATCTCACAGCCGGTGATTCACAAAATCATACTCACAAACACTGTCACACTCACTGCCACAGCTAAAAAAGCACACACACACAGCCACACCCACAAACACACTCTCACAGTCACAGCCACTCCACATGGAGTTACATGTGTGTTACATGTGTGCTACATGTGTGCTACATGCAACCCGAGAATCCCCACCAATCAAAACAACTGATTATCAAATTCAAAACAGGAAACCAGTCTGTCTTCAGTCAAAACTGAAAAAAAAAAACTTACTCGTATGTCTATATCTATACGTTTTCAAACTACTCGTACAATAGCCAGCAACACTCCATGTGAAACAGCAGTAAAAGTTACTTTTAGGGTGTTATATTCTAATAATCCCTCTAACTGTATAGATTTGTGGAAATAAGGAAAACATAAAACTTTTTCCCCAAGTGATTTACCAAGTCTGGACCAGAGGCTCATAACTATCACCCTGAACAGTTTCTCTCTCCCATGTGGCAAAACGTCCAGGATACGCTTTGCTAATAACCCAACAGGCAGTTACAACTGGGTCATTCCTTACCAACTCACTTAGGACCTCCCAGGTCATGCCAGAATGAAAAAAATCAAGGTAAAACTTCTATTAAATTCATGGGACCTGTATATGTGTATTGAGCAAAGGAACCAAAATTAATATTTTGTCCAGACACACAGAACAAGATGACATCATCTAGTATGCAACAAACTAAAGCCATTACAAGCTGTAGCTTGCAAAATCCTGAACCCAATGAAAAACAGGCTCAATAGGTATCACACAGAGACAGAAAACCTGGAAGTCAATATAGAACAAATATCTGCCTATGAAATAAAAATACTGAATGTAATATTACAGCCAGTTTAAAAGTATAAAAAAGTTGCTATTTTCAAAAAAATATTTAATGATGGAGAAGTAATATAACGTCTTTAAATCTTTCATAAATCTGCGATGAATATTAACACTTTCCCATAAAAAGGTTCCAAGGAATAATTCTTTTTAAAATAATCCTTCCTGGGAAAATATCTTAAAAAGTGGACTTTTCATCTTCACAGCTATATTTAGCAAGATCTGTGCTACTCAATTTTTTATGCAGGACCAAATAACTTCTGGAAGTGACAGATCTAGAGATAGTAATGTTTGAAAATTAAAGATTCTTAAGATTCTATTCATTTGATTACTGTAAAACATTCAGCAACAACTATTTGCATGAATACAGGTTGTAAATTATCCTTAGGGTTTCTTGGATGTTCGGTATAGATTTCAACCCAAAACAGTGAAAAATAAGCAATTGGTGAGGCTTAGAGTACACATACAAAGAATCGCAAAAATGTTATATTGGCCAAACTTTAAAAAATTCCTAACTAAAAAGGTATTTGGAGTAGAGCTATAGGATTTTGCAAGGTCAAATGAATTTCATAGAAGTTTTTACAAAATTTTTTTTGAGGAAATCCATGACATGAACTGAGAAAAGATCTGAATTCTGGGTGGGTTGGGATGGAATGACCCAACTACTAACAAGTCCCAGAGTTGATGTGTCTAATGATAAATCAACACAGCCAATGAAATCCACCCACAGAAACCTACACTGTTCCCTTGGCAACACAACTTAAACAAAATTTGCTTTAATATCCATGTTCCATGTTCCAAAATGTCTATGAGAACCTGAAAAACCTGATTAAGCATGTAACGGAGCGGGTGTCTCTCACAGCTCAGAGCAGGGGGGCGGGGTCTCTCTCACAGCTCAGAGCAGGGGGGCGGAGGCTGACCTGGGACAGAACGCTCCGGCCCATCTGGTCCTGGAGGGCATCTCGGAGCTGCAGCAGGTCCATCTCCAGCTGGCTGTACTCCTCCCAGGCCTTCTCCATCTCCTGAGCAGCACAGAGCAGAGCGGCCCGTTAGTCTCAGAACTCAGAACCAGAACAGAGCGGCCCATTAGTCTCAGAAACCCAGAGCAGAGCAGCTCATTAGAACCCAGCACAGTACGGGCTGTTAGACTGTCAGCGTCGGGCTCAGTGGCTGGTCTGGTCCAGGGGGGCTCACCGTGGAGACACGAGAGATGTCGGCCCGGATGTGGACCAGGTCTTCCTGTAGCAGTCTCTGCTGATACGCGATCTTCTCTGCGTGGGCCGGCTGGTCCCGGTACTGCTCCATCTGATGGTGGGACACATCCAGAACCGACTCCAACTTATCCTGGGGACAGGGGAGAGAGGGGCAGAGCGGAGGGAGGGAGAGGGAGGAGGGGAAGGGGGGAGGAAAGAGGAGAGAAAAAGAGGGGGGGGGGGGGGGGGAGAGAGGAGGTGATTGCGGAGAGAGCATCTCAACCCTATGTAGCAGTAGCCCTGTTTGTTCACTCAGCCTTCTCCAGCACACTTAGACAGACACAGTCTGTAGCTAGCACTCTGTGTCACTTCACCTTACCCTCCTTCAGCACAGTCAGGACCGTAGCTAGCGCTCTGTGTCTCTACCTTACCCTCCTTCAGCACAGTCAGGACCGTAGCTAGCGCTCTGTGTCTCTACCTTACCCTCCTTCAGCACAGTCAGGACCATAGCTAGCGCTCTGTGCCTCTACCTTACCTCCTTCAGCACAGTCAGGACTGTAGCTAGCACTCTGTGTCTCTACCTTACCTCCTTCAGCACAGTCAGGACCATAGCTAGCGCTCTGTGTCTCTACCTTAACCTCCTTCAGCACAGTCAGGACCGTAGCTAGCGCTCTGTGTCTCTACCTTACCCTCCTTCAGCACAGTCAGGACCATAGCTAGCGCTCTGTGCCTCTACCTTACCTCCTTCAGCACAGTCAGGACTGTAGCTAGCACTCTGTGTCTCTACCTTACCTCCTTCAGCACAGTCAGGACCGTAGCTAGCGCTCTGTGTCTCTACCTTACCTCCTTCAGCACAGTCAGGACTGTAGCTAGCACTCTGTGTCTCTACCTTACCTCCTTCAGCACAGTCAGGACTGTAGCTAGCGCCCTGTGCCTCTACCTTACCTCCTTCAGCACAGTCAGGACCATAGCTAGCGCTCTGTGTCTCTACCTTAACCTCCTTCAGCACAGTCAGGACCGTAGCTAGCGCTCTGTGCCTCTACCTTAACCTCCTTCAGCACAGTCAGGACTGTAGCTAGCGCTCTGTGTCTCTACCTTATCCTCCTTCAGCACAGTCAGGACCATAGCTAGCACTCTGTGTCTCTACCTTACCTCCTTCAGCACAGTCAGGACCGTAGCTAGCGCTCTGTGTCTCTACCTTAACCTCCTTCAGCACAGTCAGGACCGTAGCTAGCGCTCTGTGCCTCTACCTTACCTCCTTCAGCACAGTCAGGACCATAGCTAGCGCTCTGTGTCTCTATCTTACCCTCCTTCAGCACAGTCAGGACTGTAGCTAGCGCTCTGTGTCTCTACCTTATCCTCCTTCAGCACAGTCAGGACCGTAGCTAGCGCTCTGTGTCTCTACCTTACCCTCCTTCAGCACAGTCAGGACCGTAGCTAGCGCTCTGTGTCTCTATCTTACCCTCCTTCAGCACAGTCAGGACTGTAGCTAGCGCTCTGTGTCTCTACCTTATCCTCCTTCAGCACAGTCAGGACTGTAGCTAGCGGTCTGTGTCTCTACCTTACCCTCCTTCAGCACAGTCAGGACCGTAGCTAGCACTCTGTGTCTCTACCTTATCCTCCTTCAGCGTCCGCATCCTGGACTCCAGCTCTTGCAGGATCTTGTCTTGTTCACACAACCTGCTCAGCTTCACCTGCAGCACAGACACCAGGGACAGCACTGAGCCTGAGCAGGGAATGACTCATCTTACACTGCTGAGCCCTCAACGAATCCCAGCCGATTCTGACCCCCAGCCCAGCACAGATTAGCCATTACAATTCCTTGCCGTGAACGATTCCTTTCTCTTTATGATTCATTGCCCTGAACGATTCCCAACCCACTATGACTCTTTTTCCTGAGCACATCCTAATCCACGATGACTCCTTGTCCATTACAATTCCGAGCCCTGAATAATTCCTTTTTCTTTATGATTCCTATCCCTTAATGATTCCTTTCTCAGAACTTGTTGGCCATTGTGAGTAGCTGTGCTGAACGATTCATTTCCCATTGTGACTCTTTGCCCTGAACGATTCCGAGCCCAGAAAGCCTTAGCCCAGAATGATTCCACGGGGACCCCCACCCTCCTCCTGAAGTCAGACTCCACTGTAAATAATTCGTAAGATAACTAGCCCACGCTCCCAGTTAAAAGCACCTGTACATGGTTCACCCCCCTGAGATTCATTAGCCACTAATTATGCAAATGCCACAAACCCCACCTTTTCTACTCACAGGGAACCCCTCAGCTGTTTTGTAGTTGCTAATTAATTACAGGCTTTGAAGCTATAATAATCCTGAAGATTCCTGATTTCCACTGTGTGTTCAGAGCCTCATATTATTGGAGGAAGCAGAGATCTTTTCTTTCTTCTGAAGGAAATGAGTTAGATGCGTTTGAAAATAAAAACCGAGCTGAATAAAGAAAAGATAAAAGAAATGAAGAGCCCGTCTGCACAGTTTACTGGCTTCTTCAGCAAAGCCTCTGTTTTCCCCTGCTCTGTTTATCCCGCTATTAAATTAATAATTAAGCTGTTTTTATTTCACTGCAGTAATATTGTTGTTTTTAATGACATCAAATATTCATAATTCAGACAAATAAACCAGCGATCTTATAAATTGTTAAACTGGAACAATGTTAACGATGAAAGACCAGAGCTCCCAGCTTATATACCTCTGATAAAGTGGAGGGAAAGAGAGAGGCGAGATTTCAAAAAATCAAACTGAAAAATTTAAGAGCTCAAAATATAAATCCCATTGCATGTATTTTTCTCTTTAAATTGAGGGCTGGAAAGAAAAGGCCCTTGTCAACATTCAATCATCTCTCCTCCACTCCTCCGCTCCTCTACTCGTCTGTCTGGAGCGCGCTTTCCCCCCAAGAACCACTCTTCATGTTTGTTTGCTTTTCTGTTTTTGTTTACCAGCGTAACCATAGAAATAAAAAGCAGATTCCTCTGTGGGAAAGGCCTTTTGTGAGAGGAAAAATAACAATATTCATAACTAATAAAACATCTCTATTGAGAGTACATCAGGCAAAATGGAAGAATATGAAGAAAATTCATTTCATACTCACATCCACGTCACTTTCGGCGATTTTGAGAGGTTTCATTGATCTATCCTTTAATGTCTCACGTCCCGTAACCTAAAAGAGCCACCAGGTAGAAAGAAAGCTCACGCGTTTCTTCTAGTCTCTGTTAACTACCAAGGGGACAACCAAGCCATAGTGCACATGAGATCATGGTACACTCCTTTCTTCAATTAATCTTTATCAGCATTTCACAGTTCATAAGCACAACTCTTCCTACACCCTCACATGCCAGCAATTTAAACACAAACTTCAAAAATTAAGACATTTAATAGCACAGATAACACAAGCATCGACGCAACATAATCCTGTGAGAAGCCGCATGAATAAATCAGGTGGAAAAGAACGCGTGAGTGTTTTTGGAAAAGAACCCGTGAGTGACTCTTGCATGGCACTCTTTTCCAGGGGCGACCCAGTTCTGACTGTGCCCTCTCCGTGCCCTTAGCCAGGGCCTGGCAAGAGTGGCACAGCAGAACAGGCAGGCGGCATCTCCTTCAAATGCTCCCTGTTAGCACTGTTAGCCCCGCGTTATGAAGGGAAATCTCAGAGCAGCCGGCAAACGAGCCAGTCTGGGCCCGACCGGCCATTTTTTTTACTGGGATACATTAAGGAGACCGGCCAAAATGGTTTAATGATTAGCGTTATGCTATCACACACACAAGCAAAACCAAATAAACAAATTAACAAACAGAAAAATCAGCCCGCCAGTGTATTTCACAACCTTGCACATGCACCAGACCACTCTCGCCATGACAACAGCGTGAGCTGTCACTGCGGTACACACTGGGGCAGCGGGACGGTATGACGCCAAGCACAGAGACCAGGCCTGGAGCCCTGGTTAAGCTACGCCAGCTCTCCAATGTGGGCACACCTCACACGGTTATGGGGCTGGACAATGCATCACGGCACGACACGTCACGGCACGTCACGGTCTCTCAAGAGAAGCAATGAAATGGTCACACCTCGTCCGCACACAGTCCTTACGTTCAGACTGGACCGAAAACCTTGAGTGGTTGTTTGTAACACATTGTGAACCAAGAGGATCAATGGTTCAATACTTTTGATCTGTTTCAGATAGAGACAGAAAGTTCTAGTTACAGTCAGTACTGTGCACCGTGAGCAAACCCCAAAACCAAACAGAAGAGCTGGTGAAATGTGAGGTGTCCTCCATTCATGTTAATAACTGTCAGAAATCTTTGTGTCTTTGTTCTCTGCGTACCCAGTATCTTACATACAGTGCAAGCTGTGAACTGCAGTTCTTTTAGCAGCTATTACAAGCAAAATGATCAGTTCCGCACAGCCAAATATGAAGCTGGCATCTTATGCTGAGATTTGTAGCTGCTGTATGCAGAAAGAACCACCAGAGGGCACCCTTGGCAGCACTTCCTGGTGGGTGATGGGAGATGAAGTCCTCAAATTCTAAAAAAAAATAATAGCATCACTATGCTACCTTAGCATTACAAACTTCAACTCCCATGAACACCACTGCAGAACAGTGCTTTTTGTTTTGCTTTCTGAAGTGAATTCACCCCCTGCTATTGGCTCAGAGAGCAGGGCTCCATTGTGTATGTTACCAAACTAAAGCCATGCAAATAGCATTGGGAACAAACATAATTTACTAACGAGCCCTTTGGAAACAAAGTGCTACAGTGTGAATGCTAAACCCTCCTCTATGTCAAACCACTTAAAACATGCCAATCAAAACACATTAGTATCCCTACAGGGCAAAACAGATTAACTTCAAACATGGTTAGAAAGAAAACATTGGCCAGGATTCAATCAAAATTTATTCTTGCTTTAAATTACACCTGAATAAGAGTGCTTTTCTCTACACAAATAGTTTGGCGAGGTAGTTTCAATAATTGCTGAACTCACCAAACTGTGCTGTGGTGAACATAAAAATCAACAAATGTTGATTGAAACCTGACACACATATACACATAACACATATTGTGTAGTTACACATCTTTCAAACTTGCTAAAACACCATGACACTGTGTTACATTGTTAGTGGGAAACACAGCCCCTCTGGAAGGATATCTGTGAGCTAGCACCGGTATTAGCATGAAAGGGAGGCTGGGGTGAGGCCTACAAGCCAAAGAAAGGAAAGGAGAGAGTTACAGACGGAGGAGGCCGGGAGGGAGGGGGAGAGAGGAGAGAGGGAGGGGCAGGGGGTTACTGGTGCTGTCGAATCCCACCTTCAGGTCGAGATACTCCAGGTCCTTCTTCAGCTGAATGTATGAGTCATCGGCCTTCCAGAGAGGAAGCGGAGAGACAGAGCAGGTGAAACGGAGCAGTGCAGAGAGCTAGCACAGCAGAGCGTTCTGTGGCCCTGCGTGTCATACACGCACACGCACGCACGCATGCACGCACACATACACACACACACGCACGCATGCACGCACGCGTACACACACACATGCACGCACGCACGCACACACACGTACACACGCACGCACGCACACACACGCACACGCACACGTACACACACACACACACACACACGCCAGTGCACACAGACACTCACATGTAGGGTACTCTGTGGCCCTGCGTTTCATACACGCTTATGCTTACACTCAGAACAAACACTGCTCACACACACAGTCTGAACACAGGATGATCATGGAGCTGGGTCACACTGTTAGGTGTTCATTATCACATTACAGCAAAGACAGGATCATCACGGTAACGATTATTTCAAAGATGAAAACTGACTCATCGATTGAGTTACTTGCAGCATTCTGCCATTTATAGTAAGTGCTGAAGCTGCAGACAGGGTGTTATCACTTTTTATTTTCAATCTACAGGACGTTCTGGTTCGAGGTGGGAGGGGCTGTGAATTATTTCAGCATCACAACATCTCCTAAGAGACTTCAGAACGTTGAGCCACAGCCAACACCCAGGGAATGACCTTTGCAATGAAACAAAACAGTTTATTATTAGAGTGATAAAAAACAGTCAAACACCTATAAATACTCGCTCGAGAGAGTGATACCAAACACAGGCTGACAATAGTCTTTTGTTTGAGTGTATGTCGCCGTTTGCCATTTTTAAAAGCTGGTAATAAATCTTTTTTATTTCAATGAAAAGGTTTCTGTCTGGATGTTTTTTTTTAAATGTTGACAAAGCCGCAGTGAGAAACCGTAAACTCTGCAGTTATTTCTGAAAACTATGTACAACTGCCCTGTTTTGCACATGCTCAGTACAGTCAAAAAGACTCTGTAGGTTAATTTCCTCGCCTATCACTTTTACAACTTCAGCACTGAAGCAGAACATGCAGCATGAGGTAAGGGCAGCATGAGGGATGCCACTGGGCGCCATTTTGGCTCCTCTCTAGCCTGTGAGAGGATGCCATTCTGGCTCTTAAAGGATCAGATACGATCAGGCAGGAGTGGGACCCACCCTAAGCGAGACATCTGCCTGTGAGGTTACAGCCTCGCTGAACTGAGCGCAGTTTTAATGTGGGCTGTAGCTAAGTCAATCTGCCAAACATGCTCTCTCTTCATGCATGTTCGGCAGCCTCTACACAGACTTAGAAATTACAGTGTCTTTCACTCACTCACACACTTACTCAAGCACTCACTCACTCATTCACTCACTCACTCACACACTTACTCAAGAACTCAGTCACTCATTCACTCACACACTCACTTACTCAAGCACTCACTCATTCATTCACTCACTCACACACTTACTCAAGCACTCACTCACTCATTCACTCACTCACACAATTACTCAAGCACTCACTCACTCATTCACTCACTCACACACTTACTCAAGCACTCACTCACTCATTCACTCACTCACTCACACACTTACTCAAGCACTCACTCACTCATTCACTCACTCACACACTTACTCAAGCACTCACTCACTCATTCACTCACTGTTGGCTCTCCCAACATATTGGCGGTACCTTTCTTTCACCACTAGATGGTGAAAAATGCTACTAGATGCATTCACAATGTTTGAACAGTTCTTTTTCATTGTTGTTTCTATACCCATCTACAATACTCCAAAGCAGGTGCCACAGGCTTATCTGAGCGGTTTGAAACAAACAACAGCAAAGTGTAAAAACAAAAGTCAGCTTTAATGAGGCACAAAATGCAGGTTGCAGCAGGAGGTCATACACACACAGGCTGCCATGTCTAAGGCCGCAGTCCAGGCTGGCCTGTGGGGTGTAATGAACTTTAGCGGGCATGCTAATGGATAGCAGCACAGCACCGTCACCACAAGTGGGCATACACAGTCACGTGCTAATGACAATGGTAATGGCATGGCAGGCCACAGGCTAAAGCTAATGGTAGGGCGAGTTACGTGCTAATGACAGTCCTAAAGGCGGAGCAAACCACGTGCTAATGATAACACTAATGACAGGGCAGATCAGGTGCTAACGTTGATGCCAATGGAGGGACAGAACACATGCTAATGCTGACGTGAACCAAAGGTCAGACCACGTGCTAATGCTAATGCTAATGGCAGAGCAGGCCCACGATGCGCTCACGGTCACAAACACAAAAAGGGGGGTGGGCGTAAGGGGGGGGTGGGTTGACCCTAACCTGAAAGCGGAGGCCCGAGGGGCCGTTGTGCTGCTGAAGGTGGTTTAGCGCATCGTTGCGCACACTAGCCATCCTGGCCTGGTGTCTCCTGAGCTGAATAAGGAGCAGGGTTAGCTCCTCCGGCTGCGATGCGGGGGTGGGGGGCAGAGAGAGGAGTGTTTATTCACATCCTCCCCTTTCCAAAAGTGTCCACAAGGGCGGCGCCAGAGAGACCACGATCCATGCCATCCCAGCAGCAATGACAAGCCAGGACAGCAATATTTTATCTTACTCCATGTTTTCTGTGTTCTTTATTTCTTACTCAGATGCAGCGACATAATTCCTGCTTTGTAACTGCCATATTTGGTGACACTTTCATCTGGTAACAGCAAACCTCTGCTTTAGACATATCAGCTAAAGCTAGTCTGTTTATGCTAAACAGTTGTTGGTAGCTACCTTAGATTTGCAAGTCAGCCAAATGACTAGACAGCTACCTACATAGTTAACGTACAGGTTTTCATAGACTTAAAATGGCCCTGTCATATGACAGACATACACAAATTGTTCTGTTCTGTGTTCTATTCAGTGCACAGGTGAGAAACCGCTGCATTTTAGATTTAAACTGATGGATGCTTCTACAAACAATGACGGTAAGACAAAAGTTTCAGTGACAGCTAATTCCAGAAAAAAACAAAAAGCTAAGGATGGTAGTCGTGTCCCACTTCTAGGCCTCCAGAGACATTCCAGCAACAGTAAGGGACAGCAGAGAAACCACAGTAAAACCGGCAGAGATGGACCGGGAGGAGAGCCTTTACCGTTTTCCCGTGCAGGCTGGGGGCGCTGACCGTGTGGGTGATGTAGCCAATGGGCGGCATAGAGCGTCTCTCTATGTGAGAACTCTGCAGGGAAAAACAATAAAGAAAATAACATTTCACTCCTGTGACCATTTCTGTATTTCTGTCATTCCACTTTCTGCACTTGAGAATATGATAAAGCAAACTGTTGGAGAATAATAATAAAGTATTATAGGCAATAACAGAAACCCAAAAAAGAAATATAAAAATGTGGCAACAGTTCCCATGCTGCAAAATGATCAAAAATAAAACTTAATTAGAAAAAGACTCACACATTGTGTTGAACTGAAAATGTATTTTTTTTAAGTTCTGTAGGAAAAGTAACATTTCCAATAAAGAAAAACATGCGTTTGGATTGACAGACTCTACTCGATACATTTTTCCTTCATACCATGGAAACAGAAAGTTTCTTCTAGCATTCACCTTTGGGCCTGTTGTTAAAGTCTGTCCTACAAAACACCGTGCCCCCTCACTTCCTCCTCAGCATGCTCTTACCCAGCGTTAGGATTTTATTTCAAAGCTTCAGTCGTGCAAATCGCAAATTGTGCAATGGTGAGAATATTTATCCATTTCATTATTTCAACACTTATTATTTGACTTAGCAGCAGATATGTGCCGTTCTAGTTTAGGCGCTCCCAGGCTTTTGTGGATTGGACATTTTTCCTGTACATACAGAACCTCTACTGTGGAGCTACCGACAAGTCTTAAAAGGACACAAACAACAAGAGATTTAATTAGTTACACATAAATTATCCCAAACCGGCTTTCTTAAAATAACATTTGTTTGCTGCTAGCTAGAGAAGCAGCATTCGCCCTCTCAGTGCTATTCCCACGGCTCTCCTTTTTTTTGCTGCATAATAGGTTTTTTATTTAAATTTGAGATCAGAAGAAGACACTGTTGCTGGTAGCCTATTTGAGCAGAGGGCTGTGTACGAGGCCAGTAATCGGCACATGGCTGCTTAAATCCGCCCCTAGTGTTGCAGTCTCTAATAACCCAGCCTATGGAAGTGGAGAAGGCCGGGCCACAACATCAACACGCAACAAGAAAAATCGCCTCTTTTACTGTAGTTACTGTAAAGCGTCAAACCCATTCCCATCGACTGGTGCGTTTCACGGCACACGCCGCTTTTTTGTACCCTCTGTCTGACCCTTCATCCTGATCCAGTTGTGCGAGGGACAGGCTCCGCTCTTTGAGGAGGCCCAGCCTGCCAGCGCGGCGCTCTGCGGCGCTTTGTGACAAACGCTAATTAGAAGGTTTGGGTTGAAGGCGACGGCAGCAGAGTCATGAGTTATGGGTGCTGAGACGCTGCCGCTCACTTCCATGTGGCTGGTCGCTGGACGCCATGCTGTGATTGGTGGAGGGTGGTGCGGTGTTGTTAGACAGGGGCCTTTCATTTGTATGCGCGCGTGTGTGTACGAGGAAGGCGCAGCAGGAGAACAAAGCGAGCAAGCGAGAGGGGAATCACGCTGAGGTCTCTTTCAAAGCTGCCGGTTTTTGGGAGGGTGTCGCTCAGCCAGCCTGGGACAGTGAAGGGAAACGGATCTCACACCCAACACCACCTGGTGTAGAGGCTCAGGGCGGGGGACCGTGTGAACCCCGAAAACCATCTGAAATGGGGGCTATCCGAGGCAAGACCGAGAAACTGAGGAAGAACGGATTCCCATGCTGCTATCCCATAATGCACTCTGTATCCACATCTATTCCAGCTACACTTCAATGCTGACCAGTGACCTGTTCTAAAGTTTTACTCAGTTTACTGTGGCTGTGCTGCTGTGTGGGTGGGGTGGGAGTCTTTTTCATCTCCTTAATGTGTATGAAACATTTTTTATAAAACTTAAATTTCACACCAGCCATGGCCGGAGGTCCGCATCAGCCAGGCAACAATTGGCCCAGCCTCACTGGGGACGGTAGGGGTGTAGGCTGGTTAAACTGTGTAAGTTCATCACTTTCCAGCAACTCCTCCTGGTCGGCCGGCCCCCTGCAGATGCACGAGCGAAACATACACCTAATCCTCTAAGAACATAGGCGGTGCGTGATTGGTGGTCTTCTGGGAACGGAATTGCACGCCACAGCTTCCTCCTCCCGAGTCAGCGGGAGCAGGTCGCTGCAATGGGCTAATCAGTACTGTTACATACACCCCACAACAGGTGGAGCGACAATGAGCTGTCAAACACTGAGAGCTTTCAACCAATCATAAGGTTTTGCTCTCCACAACAATCACAATGATTGGTTCATCTCTGTCAGGTACAGGTAACACATAGGAACTCCGCCCTTTTGTGGAGTCATGAAACATCAGCCTCCTATTAGTCCTACCAGGTGTCAAAGAAACCTTTGATCTAGGTTACCCAAAATGTCTCAGCCAGATGCTTATGACATGCTGAACGTCTCCCGCCTCTGGTTTAGACATTTAGGGTCTAAAAAAAAACATCAATACTTCCTGATTAGTCAGAAAAAAAAAATCAATCTCTTAATTTGTTGGCTGCTCACCTTCGAGAGCTGGGAGCGTAGTCGCCGTGGCGATGTGGCGGCAGGGACCTCGACGGCGGGGGGGTCATCGGCAGGGCGCACGGTGACCCTGTCCGCGGGGGTGTGGGGTCTCCGGGGTGATAGGGCTTTGGAGGGGGGGCCGGGCGGAGGGATGTCCGAGGGGGAGGGGGGCACAGAGATGGAGCGGGGCACTTCCAGCGCCACCCTGAAGGGGGCGGAATCAGTGTAGTCGCCGAAGATGGGCGCGGTCGGGCTGCCGTGGCGGTACTGCTGCCGCTGCTGCCACTCGTAAAGCCGCCACACGGTGCCCTCGCGGCTCGCCTCCCGCTCCCCCATCGACATGCGGAAGTGACTCAGCCGGTCGTGCGCATACTTGTAGTCGCTGGGCAAGTTCCGGGGCGGGGAGCTCCCCCCCGAGGGATGCCTGGACGTTTTGGGCAGGGACTGGTACGCCTCCAATGCGCCGACTTTGTGCTGCGGGGGTGGAGTCCGCCGTGGAAGAGTGCCCTCTGCTGACGGCAGGCTGAAATTACAGCAGGGGAATTTCATTCACATCTTACACACTGTCTATATTCTTTCTGCATCAAAGGCAGAAAATAAAACACACACCATGTTTGGTAGAGTGCTGACCAAAGGACATGTAAGCAAAAATAAAACACAAACTGCTGCACAATCTATTTCCTGATGCACATTCATGCTCCAACATTTTGGCACTCATCTGCTTTATCAATTGGACAATAATTTCAAATAAACATGCTTTAGAGAATACAATGCGTTGCATTTCAATTACATCAGCTCAGTTATTAATTCAGCATGACACTGCGTGGCTAATGTGATGAGCTGCATTTGATTTTTATTCAGGATTCGTCATGAGAAGATGTAAAGGGACAGATGTTTCCCTGATGACAGATCCGATATGACGAAACGCACTGTGAGTCGTGCGTTTTGTGCACGCTGTCACAGTTTGAACAGACAGTGATGAAGCGCAGATATTAAAGTAGAAGCAGCACATGACCACACCGTGCGATATTTACCACTGCTTTGTCGCAGTCAGATAATTAAGGTCAGTGAAGCTACCCAGAGCATGTATGTTTGAATCAGGCGTTTCAGTGCGCCGATGGAGCAAACGCCCACAGTGTGTATGACTTTCCTCACTGATCCCCAAATACACCCACCTGCATGTTCACGGGTGAGATGGACCAGTGTGTATGACTTTCCTCACTGATCCCCAAATACACCCACCTGCATGTTCACGGGTGAGATGGACCAGTGTGTATGACTTTCCTCACTGATCCCCAAATACACCCACCTGCATGTTCACGGGTGAGATGGACCAGTGTGTATGACTTTCCTCACTGATCCCCAAATACACCCACCTGCATGTTCACGGGTGAGATGGACCAGTGTGTATGACTTTCCTCACTGATCCCCAAATACACCCACCTGCATGTTCACGGGTGAGATGGACCAGTGTGTATGACTTTAGCATAATGCCAATTATTCATAGCAGCACTTTTACTTGTTGATTTAATGTGGTAAAAAATGTTAATTTTACCTGTAATAGTGCAACTGTAATCACCACATGACTATGCCAGCCACAATACCATGAACAAATAAAATAAAATGATTTCAAATTTAAAATAATAAAATTAGAAGGTTCCTATGTGATTTTAGTATCCATAGAAACATGGAATACCCTGTGCACTCAGTGTGAGGCTGAAGTTACAGCAGCAGAAGTTTTTAAAGGCATTGACTGACAGCTAAAACACCCCAGAGAGCATTACAGGTTTTTTATTGTTATGATTCATAATGGAATTTGTCTCTGGCACCTCTGCTGACATTTAGATGTGTGCAGAATTTTACCCAAAACAGAGAACCTTATACATCATCCCGCTAAAACACATCAATATAACTACAATTTAATATGCCGCATAGCCGTTAGCCATACTGTATCAACACAACACAAAAAACATGTTAACCTGTACACTTATAGTTAATGCTAATTCTACATAGCTATGGCTTTTAATGTTCTTACAGATGTCTAATACTCTGTACTGTTTTGGTGAATTAAAGTGGTCAGAAATTTTGCACTCTCTTTTGACAGCCAGTAGAGGGAAGTGTTGCCAAATGATTTGTCTGAAGAGTTGCATGCCCTCGCACAAGTCCTTCTTCTGTCTCCTATGTGCAATAGTTTTGAATGAGAAATCATAATCTTTAAGGAAAGACACAAAGACTATTAACAAAGACAAGAAAATTTCCTTTATATCAGTTATGAACAGTTAATGTGTATCTGTGCTGTAAGCTGCTGTATTTGAGGAAAGTTGTTTTACTACCTTACCTAAGTAATTAATAAGATTATCGAGCTTTAGAGAAGTTCTTGGCAGAAGCCTTGGATATTTTTGTCACTGATGCAGCAGGAAAAGATATTGAGCAATGTACATCCTCGACCCAGCAGGAACCAGGTTTTTAAAAATTACAACAGCCATGCAAATGAACATGCACTGTGTGTAGGCTAGCTATGTGTGTGTTTGTGTTAGCAAGTAACAGTGAATGATGCGTGTGTGTCCGTCCATGTTTGTGCGTGTACATGTGATGAATTCTACACTTAAAGCAGAGGACAGCATATGTAACCTGAAACACTTCTAGCTGCATTCACACAGCTGGGTTTTTGCTAAGTGTGAACATTTGAAAGTGTATATATGAATATTAATATTAACACAAATGTAGTTGTAAATATAATCCTAGACATTGTGTGAGGCCTGACCTTTTTGAGTCTCCTTTCTGGACTTTGACCCAGTGCTCCACCTGGGCTAGAGCCGTCTTCCTCTGCACCTGTCTCTCAGCGTCGGAGCGGGAGGTCAGGGGTACCAGCCCCCTCCTGGGCCCAGCCGTCCCATTCTGCTCGGGGGGCAGGCCGTTCCTGTGGGCGGGGCCGGGGGCAGGCGTGGGCGTGGGTGCTGGCAGGGTGGAGGGGGCACGGGAGGGGGGTGCGGAGTCCGGAGAGAGGGCGTCCTGGCCCCCCGCTCCGGCCGGAGGCCTGGTCTCCACCTGCACTTCTGGGGTAGGCCTGCGGGGGGCACAGGGCTCCTCCTCTGCTACGAGCTCCACCCCACTCTCCACATTCAGCTCTGCCCCCACCAGCTCTGGCTCCGCCTCCAACCCGGCCACGCCCTCGGGCTGGGAGGGGCTTATTCCACAGTCGTTAATGTGGTTGGTCTGTGGGCCTGCCTGTCGCTCTGAAATCTCCGCCTCCAGGGACTTCTCCGATGTTTCCAACTCCCTGAGAGGAGAGAAGGGCGGGGCCATCAGAACCACAGCCCAAACACAACATTAACACTAACATTTAAGCATTGAGTAGACTCTCTTAGCTCTCAGTATTGAATAGACTCTAGAATAAGTGACGTAAGTGCATTCACAGGTCGAGACAAAAACAGAGACCACCAATAGTTTGAGTCACAACAGGTAGTAATTAGTGGTCATTTCAACAGCCTGCAGCACACAACTTCGGCTTTGTAGTGTGATGCAGTGGAGAGAGAAACAAATGCTCTTCACCATAACACACTACTGACCAGATCCACAGAGTCATTCAACACACACACACCACATACACAGAGCTCTACTGGTTTACTCTAATCTGTAGAAATCCCCAGAAACAGCAATTCTGCTGCAAAACACAGTATTTCGGTCAGACACAAAGTATTTCAGTAACACACAGTATTTCAGTGCAGCACATAGTATTTCAGTGCAACATGCAGTATTTCAGTGACACACACAGTATTTCAGTGTAAGATGCAGTATTTCAGTCAGACGCAGGGTAAATGACACTGGAGCTGTGAGTAGGAAGCAGTTGGACTGTTCAATTAACCTGCGGCGGTTTTTCCAAATGTAATTTCTCACTCGAGTGAAGGTGAAAGCGAGCTAAAACGGCATGACTCATTACCGTACTCGTCACTGGACTGAGATCGGAGATGGGTTATAAAAAACCCAGAGCCAGCAGGGAGAAACGTGCTAATTTCACTCCCACATACAGCTCTAAAGCATCAGAGACGCTGCGGAGCAAAGCTCTTCCAAGTGGGAGCATGTTTTCTCATGCGGATCAAAATGGCAGCCATTTTTCCCTCTGCAAACAGCTCAGGGCAGCCCACCCTTTAGAGAACAGGAGTAACAGCTCTGATCCAGAAAGTGACCAATCACAAGCTACCACAAATTAATCAGCCAATCCACACCCACTACTAATGCATTACAGCCTATCAAAATCATTGTTATTAAAACCCTCAGACTGGATGAGGACAGGCTCTGTGCCCTTCTGAGGCCTCTCTGTGACACCCCCGGACCTTCTGCCTTCACGTTTCTACATGAATGAGCCAGGTACTACAAACAGGGGGACATTCTCATTCAAATACATACATTCTAACAGGCACGCACACACACACACACACATATATACACACACACACGCACACACACACTCATACATGCACACACACAAACACACTCACACTCATACACGTACACACACACATATACACATACACACGCACACACACACTCATGCACGCACACACACACACACACACACTCACACGCACACACACACTCACACTCATACGCGCACACACACACACTCATACACACACACACACACACTCATACACGCACACACACACACTCACACTCATACACGCACACACACACACTCACACTCATACACGCACACACACACACACTCACACGCGCACACACACACATATACATACACACTCACACACACTCATACACATTCATACACGCACACACACACACACACACACACACACACACACACACATACACAAACACCGACACACACACACTCACACTCACACACACAGGACATGATGAATTCTTGGATGTGATAGTGCCGAAATGAGAGTCTGTGTCCTGGCACTGCTGACAGACAGCACAGTCCCCCCACAGAGTAACGCTCCCAGTCGCTCGCCAGCCTCCCCTCAGCGTCTCTCTCCCCTCGCCTCTCTGCCTCTGACGGCTCCAACAGCCGAGACCGAACGCCACAGAAACACCCAATCGAGACCCCCGCACACAGATGACAGGACGTCGCGTGGTGACAGGAGGCTGACGGCGAGGGGGCGACAGGGGGGATTCTGGGAGCAGTCGTCACATCATTGCCACCCCCGTGCGACGTCCACAGGGACTGCGTTTCCCGACGTTGCCTGTGGTTGCCGCGGTGATGGATGCGCAGACTGGATGGGCCGCGCAGTGCACTGTCGGCCCCTAGATGGGGCCTGTTAATTAAGATCGGACCGGCCCGCTTGCAGAGCAGCGGGATGAGTAATGACCTCATCTCACCGAAACCCCCCCACACACCCCCAGCCCTGGAGCTCCAGGCAAACCCAGAGAGCCCCAGAGTAACTGAGCTATGAGGGTCTACCGCCAAACCCGCATAACATACGCAACATCAGGGAAGCCAGTTCACTTTCATACACTCGATCGGCACCACAGCACCACACAGAGATACACAGCAACTGGACCTGGGAAATAAAGGACTTTAGTTTAAAACAGACAAACTCACTTATCCTGGAAATGAATTTAAAGAGTATATGTAAATAGAGATATTACATGCTCCAGGTTTGGGGGTACACAGCAGACTAACAACATTTTATCAGTGCATGCACACACACACACACACACACACACACACCAAATGCACACACAAGCAAATAAGTGCATACACACACACATTAACACACACACACACACACGCACGCATGCACACACAAGCAAATAAGTGCATACACACACATTAACACACACACGTACACACACCAAATGCACACACTAGTCAACTAGTGTTTGCTTCTAAAGCAGATACAAACTTCCTACCCAGCACACACACAACTTCCTACCCAGCACACACACAACTTCCTATCCAGCACATATCAGTCCTGGTCCTCAGTGAAAATGAGGCGTCTGACTGCATCATCACCTCACATTTAAACAGCAGGGACAGGCATACCTTTACACCGAGGAGTCTGTCATTACTGAGTCTATGTGCTGTTTCACTCATTCTATGGCTGATTCTTACCCTGCCCCCCCCCCCCCCCCCACACACACACACACACACACACACACTCACACTCACACACATCTCTAATGTTCATAATCCTCTTTAAAA
>JAFBMS010000682.1:291566-296566 GCA_019788955.1 Albula glossodonta
CCAAAAGAACAAAAACAAAATTAAAAAACAATGAAGCTGAAAGCAGTCATTTAATGCTGAGAGCAACTGAGGTAAGAAATAAACAATTAATAGATAAAGGAATAAATAAATAAATGAATGAAAGAAAATACCTATTCATGCATGGAGGAGGCGGAGTTTCAGAAGGGCCTTTCCTGGAACGGCTCCGCCCACAGTGGACCCGCAGGGGGGTCACAGGGAGGCACCCGACCAATAGGAACGAGAGAAGGACAAAGAGGAGTTGAGCAGACAGACACAGGGATACTGGTCACCAGCTCGCTCACTCGCTCGCTCGCTCACTCTCTAGCAAAACACAAACGGCATTCCACGTGCCAGTCCGGATGGCTAATGGCTAATGCTGCGAGTGTTAGCGGGATCAATGGATAGGCTGTTAGCGCGCGCGTGGGCAGCACGATGACGCAGGAGTTACACACACACACGCAGCACAGTGACGCCATGTTGGAAACACACACACAGCACAAAAATGCTGTTTTACAACCACACAAACACACACTCACACACACACACCCACACACACGCACAGCGATGTTGACAAAGCAGAGCCATGCCGGCACACACTCACTGGAGTACGAGAAGTGAGGAAAACGGTCCCGAATTAGACACGAGTGAAATTATTAATCAACATATTTCAGCTGAGGTATAAATTCCTGCTGTCAGGAAGGTAAGGCTGCAGTGAAAATCAGACACGGAATTCTGGAGACTACTTAAAATTTTAGAGGGAACATCTTTTCATCAATGATATTCTGAGCAAAACTTATTTTGTTAAATCTTTGATACTGGTCGGAAGCTTTGCTGAAAAGGAATGCCACTTTTCCTGGCGTCTAAAAGCGGTTTTGCACGCACAGGTCTGTAAGGAAGGCACCTCGCTGCATGGCTGCAGGTGCTGAAATGGTTCAGCCATACACAGTCACCTTTTCCTATTTACCCCTCTGTATAATGGAAACCGGAGCAGGAAGTGGCTGGAAGTCCTCTCCTTCCACGGATCCTGGCGGAATTCAGAGCAGTGTGGGGTGTGCAAGCGGGGCCAATCTGTTAGCCCGTTTTATTTAACTTGGGTGAAGTCAGCAAACCGGGCTGGTCACAGTATCTCTACTGTCACTGCAGAGCCTTCCAGTTCCGTTCCAACATACAGGTGTAAAGGTCAAAGGTCAAACTCTTCAAAAACACGATTTCCCGTCACCATGAACAACTCTCCCTAGGCAGTCGGTAAAACGAGAGCTGAAATGGCATTTAAGACAAACCAAAAATCCATCAAGAAGACAGAGTGAATAAAACTCAGATCCAAACTTTTAATATTTAATTAGCGCAGCCGTGATGTGAGCACAAACGCCAGTGTTGACGGGGTGATGGAAGTGAGAGTGGGAGGGTAATTACCACCGTGTTGCCGAGCTGTGGATCCTCTCACCTCACTGTGACACTCACTGCTGGGGGGGGAGGGTGGGTTGCAGGGGTGGAGGGGCAGGCGTTGGGGGGGGGGGTGGTCGTTGATGTATTATTCAACAGCTCAGTGGCTCTGCCGTCATACAAATTCAATGAGATGAAATTTGAGTGTGGCAATGTGGAAACGATCTGACGATGTTTTCCCCATGAGGGGGGGAATGAAAGGATATGACACGATCGCCCCGGAATGCCCCCCCCCAGGCGCCTGCACAGAAGCTCCAGGAGGTGCGGTTTCACGTGCGGGTGATCTCTCTCTGTTACCACTAAACCCTCCGTGAATGCAGGAAAACGTGCTGCCTTCACCTCAGTGCGAGAGGGAACACTTCCCCATTTTCTCAAGGAACTGCTGCCACGGTGTATTTTTGGGAAGGGGGCAAAATGGCAGAATGGGTTGCTTGTGCTGTTCATGAATAAGGCTCCACCACACCGAAGGCATGTATGTGAACACAGAAAAGAAGGAGAAAATTCTTTTGTGTGAAGGTAAAAATCCCACGTCCTCAAAGGGGCACAATCGGATAAAAAACGATAAAAAAAAAGTGTCATGTGAAGAGCGTTGAGTACCCTGTTGCCTACACACTACCCCTTCATCAAACGTATGAAATTTCAGCTGCCATTTGTATTGGAACACAACATGAGAAATCGAGTTTTGTGTAGCTAGAAGCGTCTGCGCTCCCGTACCTGCAGCAGGTATGTTTCAGCCCATAGGGGGCGCTGTAAAGAGAACCTGTAATGAAGCTGAGCATTTCAGTCTGACGCATTTTCACACTTTCAGCAGACCCTTATCAGAGTCGCACAGTGATCTCAGCCTTAAAGCTCAGCGCTAATATATGTGCAACTTATTTCAAGTTGTCAGGGTGCTAGGGCCATCTTTTAACCCAAAAACGGGTGACTAAGCTATTTTCAAACCTGACCAAAGAAAGAAGAGGTGTTTCACTTTGATATTTAAGGAAAGGTCCTCTACCTGCCCCCCAGCTAAGCATAAATAATGCAGAGTGCTGTGGGGCATGTTCACACGGACATTTCTGTATCCGTCAAACGCACCTCCACCAGAGGTTCAAACGGAACGATGTGCTGGTGGCTCAAACAAGATGGAGGATAAAAGTACCACAGTTGTTAGATTCTACCTGCAGCTCATTTTTTAAAAATACACAAAGCAGCTTATGGCAAGTGCTCGCCTGTCACATGATCAGCGCGTGCCTATGTCCGTCACGAGTGTACCAGCAAAGCACACATATTTATCTTCCTCACAATCACAAAGTACATAAGGCCGGTGTACCGAGCACGCCTACAGCAAACAAACAGCACATACCTGTGCTTTATTCTGACTGAACACCAAACTGAGGCATAAACACAGTCCTTGTTCCTCTTCAGGCAGAGAATCACCAGGTAAAATGGAGTGTGCAACTGTAGACAGGTACTGCCCCACCCCCCATGCCGGACTATACCATTTGTGGCATCGCTAGCAGAGTGCAGAGTGAAAACCTGATAACAAAGCTCAACACATGATGACCACATGACTCCTCAAAATCACATGACCACCGATGATCACATGACTCTTCACAATCACATGACCACCAATGATAAGATGACTCCTCACAATCACATAACCAATGATGACAAAATGACTCCTCACAATCACATGACCAATGATGACCACATGACCACTCACAATCACATGACCAATGATGACCACATGACCACTCACGATCACATGACCAATGATGACCACATGACCACTCACAATCACATGACCAATGATGACCACATGACCACTCACGATCACATGACCAGTGAAGCGCAGAGCACATGTGCAGCTGTTGCTGGGGCTGTAGAGTCGCAGGGCTGCCTGGGTTTTCATTCCCACCTCACAATCAACAACCAAATTACATCCCATTTACAAAGCAATAGAGACAGGCCGATCGTGTAATCAGCCCAGTCTGATCAATGCTCACTTCAATTATCCTGATATTTTTCAGCTATATCACTTCCTCTAATTTAAAAACTGCACAAAAAAGTCTGAGAATCAGGGGGTGAGTTGGGCTGGAGAGGGCCTTTCACCACTGAGTGAGCCAGAAATCCCAGCAGGCCGTGCGGTTCTCTCAGGTATGCAGTCAGCCCGGCCCCGGAGCAGAGAGAGGACCAGAGGGGGCGTACGGCCATGCAGCTGAAACAGCCAGGGCTAATGGCAGAAGGATGAGATGAAGAGACTGCAGACACATCGGCTTGGACACAATGCGGGAGGAAAAACAGGCTCTATCGCCGTTAGTAACGCACTCCTGGCAGAGCACCCTCAGAGAGAAATCGATGCTCCCTGCCCAGCCATTATTCAGTAACACTCAATAACTCCCATAATCGCATCCGAGACATTCCTCGGACAGGAAAGGGAAGAATCATTACAACATCACTGGTCAATTAGAGAAGGCGGAGAGTTGTCGTCGTCCATTATTTCAATTGGTGAAGTGTTGTCAGTCTTTCCCTGGAGGTACTGTGGCCGTCACACACACAAAGTCATAAAGGGGTAATAGATGTGACACGGCTTCATGTTTTGACTTTAAACGTGCCAAACTCTCTCTGTTCCTTTGTCCCTGTGCAAAGTCAGATACATGAGCAGTCCCTACAATGGCCCAAAGGGGGCGTCTCTGTACACCTCTGTTTCCCCCTACACAGCCCTGTCTGTGTGAAGCTGTACACAGGGTCAGTTTGTCACACAAAACACCATCAGAGTGAGGTTACATGGCTCTGATTGGCTGTTTAGTGTGGAGGAGGGGAGGGGTCTTTTGGTCTGAGAGCTCTTATTGGCTTAGTTTGGGGGTAACTGGTTGATGGTGAAGCTCTGATTGGCTGTTGAGTGGGGGGTTTGACCCAGGCCAGCTTCCTGTATCATCAGTGTTGTCAGTTAATTACCCTCCTGAAGCACACTAGTGAACGTCTCTGTGAGATAAATGAGGAAAACTCCTGTGTCTGCAGCATGACAATAACTTTCACAAATCCCATTATAATTTTAAAATCAATCAACCAATTTAGGCCTTATTCAGGCCTAAAGTTTGTTTTCTTATGCTACATTCTCATATCTTTATGTGTATAAGAGATGTGTAGCTAATTTATTAATAGTATATAACATGTGTATAACACAATCGAATGCCTGGCTGTGGGCCTCTTACCTTGAATGCGTACTTGCGGCTGATGTGGTCCTCGGGCTCCACCGGAGTGATGACGTAGCTGGGCAGGGGGATGCTTCCGAGCACCGTCTCCTCTCGACTGTCTGTTTGGGGAACCATGGAGACCAGCAACATCAGCCACCAGTCTCCTGTTTTAAGGGTCATAACTATGACATCATCACCCTGGGCCAGAAAAAAAACACTTCACTCTTCGTTGTAGCACAACGATTTGCATCTTCAAGGGATTGTCTTTGCTAAGGCACTAATCACACATTGATACTTCTGTTGCTAATCCTCAGCTTATGGCGGTGGGACCCTGAAGGGAAGTTTCAGAGCCCAAAAATGATTCGTGATTCCTCTGTA